>BLJB01000012.1:0-195443 GCA_013423325.1 Usnea hakonensis | reverse complement strand
ATTTCCACAGGGTAATAGAGGTGAAAAAATGAACGCCGGGTTACTATGGTGAAAATATCATAACACCCCCCTAGCGCATTTTGGAAGCATTTGAAAAATCCCAGATTTCGAAGTTTGCGAAACATGAAACCCGAATGTGGTTAGCGCGAACGCAGGGTAACATGAATACAGGGTAAGTACTAGGTGATATAAATATAGGATGACCCCCCATACCCCCCCTGGTGAATGCAGGGTAACCAGAGTGAATGAAATAGATCTGAAAATGACTATGTCAAACCATGTAATACCAAAAATCAGGCAGTGCAGCATCCAAATTCCACTTTTTATAAAAACACGGTTATTTGAAATCTTTTTTCGCAATGCATCGAGTATACACTAAAAATCAACCAAAGTGAGGTCGGAGGATATATGTAGGGGTACATAAATATGAGTGGTGCAAATGCTCCGAATGCAAGTGGTAAATGCTCCGAACACTATATGAGATCCTGCAAGGCCTAATGGGCCGATCCATGAAAAAATAGTAGATTGCTCCAGTGGTGATGACAGCAGTAATTGGGGTACTAACCCGAGGCATTGGGGACCTATTTGGCTATAGTAGTGAGAGTATTTGGTGTAGCTGTTCATTAAATGGCAAGTCCGCATAATGCCAAGCCTGATATTGGGGCTCTACGGGCGCGGGTAGATCACCCGAAATGCGGGGGCCAATAGAATCGCCCCCCTGGATCATGGCAATGGTGATTCATTGAAATAGTATATAGGAATAGTGCAAGCTCCCCTAGAACAGGACTGCGTCACGGAGGTGCTTCCAGGCCAATAAGATCCCGAAATCTATCAAATTTGTCTTTACACAGGGCCTTAGTAAGCCCGTCAGCGACCTGTCTATCAGTAGGAACATATTCTAATACCACATTCCCAGCAGTGACCTGTTCGCGCATATAGTAGTACTGAATATCAATATACTTAGTGCGTACATAGAACTGGGGGTTCTTAGCTAGTGCCATAGCTCCCTAGTTATCGCAATAGATAACCACTATCTTGGTAGCTTGGTCACTAGGATTAAGTTAATCTAAGAGACCACGTAGCCACACCGCTTCCTTAGTGGCTTACGTTTGGCCGATATACTCGGCCTTACAGGTTAAAAGTGCTACAGTAGGTTATCGCTTAGATAACTAGCTAATTGCGGCACTACCTATATCAAAGACGTACCCCGAAGTGGATCGTCGAGTATCTTGATCACCAGCCCAGTCGGCATCGGTATACCCTGTCAGAGGTTTGAGTTCCCCCCTAAAGACTAATTAGTAGTTAACAGTTTATCTGAGATACCGGGAGATCCGTTTAACTGCTTTCCAGTAAGACTTATTCGGATTGGAGCCATATCGGGATACTACTAAGACGGCATACGCGATATCTAGTCTCATGCCTAGCATTATATATATTAGTGAGCCGACGGCCGACTAGTAAGCCGTACGAGAAGCCTTAGTAGCCTAGAAATCTTCTTCAGCAGCCTAATACTTCTCTATACCTATCGGCGTTAGGGTTCCTTTAGACTCCCACATACCATGCTTAGTGATAAATTTCTGAATATAGCCTACCTGGCCGAGTCGCAGGATTCGATTAGCCCGATCTCTGGTAACGGTCATACCAAGGTAGTAACGATACTCGCCTAAATTAGTCATTTTAAAGCGCTCGTGGAGCTTATCTTTAATGCGCTAAATAGCTCCCTTGTCGGGTCCTACAAGTAGGATATCGTTTATATAGATAGCGATAATAGTGGTACCGTTACTAAAGACGGAGTAGTCGGTGGTAATAGGCTTAAACCTAAGCTCTATAAGGAATGCTGCCAGGGTGTTATACTATACCCTGGGGGATTATTTGAGGCCGTATAGCGCCTTTTTCAGTTTGCATACCTTACTTTTACTAGACTCGAAGCCCGTAGGCTGTGTGACGTAGATCGTCTCTTCTATATTACCATATAGGAAGGCCGTTTTGACATCTATCTATTCCAATTCCCAGTCCAGGGCTGCCGCCAGGGCGAAGATAGCTTTATAGCTCATAGGCTTTATAACGGAGGCGAAAGTCTCATTGAAATCGATACCTTCGCGTTGCTCAAAACCGCGTACTACCTAGCGTACTTTATATCTTACGACCTCTCCCTAAGGCCCTCGCTTGATTTTATAGACCTATTTGCCTCCCAAGGCATATGCGTTTAAGGGCAGATCTACAAGAGTCCATATCCTATTAGTTACTAGGGAGTCTACCTCTTCCTATATAGCAAGCTCCTAGTATATCTTTATATATTCGTCCGCCATTGCCTCTTTATAGCTTTAAGGTTCATATGGCTCAGGAGCGTTAGCTTTGGCCAGTAGAGAGAGAGGGTCTAGCGTGAGATCACGGTATATCTACAGTATTTCATGCCTTAATAGCTGTTGTCCCGAAGGCTAACTATCTATCATCGACCGAGTAGTGGGCTTTATACCTAAATACGCTAAATACGCCGAGTCCTTAGAGACTATCGAGGGTGTAAGAGTACTATTACTAAGAGTATTAGGTAATTCTGGCCCTAGTACTATGCCTGACGACTCCCCTAAAGCCGTACTTGGTAGTGGCGTATCTCCCCTTATAAGTCTCGGAGGCTATACTCTTATCGGCTGCGCGACTAGTACTAACGCAATCGGGATTCTGACTATAGTTATATACTACTTGGTCATAGTGGAGTTAGCTACTTCGACAGAGTCTTCGCGTCTTCTCTTACTGATCTCCCCTGGAGACGATATTGAAGGAGTAGTCTCCACGTTATTAATAGCGTTAATACGACGCTTGTTGCGAGTCTCTAAGAGACCCGAGTTATTAGCTTGTTATACCCCGGAAGGGGTGAGTTCCATTGGGGAGAGCTTAGGTAGGATATTGTTAATCTAATGTACGTTAGAGAAGACTTCGACTTTACTATTTAGTAATAGTATACGATAAAAT
The DNA here is from genome assembly GCA_013423325.1 of Usnea hakonensis. Lineage (NCBI taxonomy): Eukaryota > Fungi > Ascomycota > Lecanoromycetes > Lecanorales > Parmeliaceae > Usnea > Usnea hakonensis. The sequence goes on along the minus strand of BLJB01000012.1, from coordinate 192,473 downwards.
CGGCCGCTTTAGTACCCGACCAGCTTGCCTTTATAAGCGCGGTCTTGATACTTTAACCAGCCTATATTACCCAGATACACTTGATAATAGCCTATTTAGCCGATAATACGCAAGTGCGATAGGTCTAGAGGATGCCCTATACACGCTTCGTGAGGGGTGATATCCCGACCCGAGACAGGCTATATATTCCGAAGATAGTTGGAAGCCCGCACGAATTCAGACCAGAATCTCTAGGGCAACTGGCTTTCTTTAAGCATGGCACTGGCTTTTTGTTGGATTATCTACCCGAGACGCTCTAATTTGCCGTTCATTTAAGGGTTACCAGGTACGATACCTTCCCAGGTAATACCCTTAGTAAGCCGAAAGGCGTACATTTCGTAATTATCATATTCGGTACCGTAGTCTGTACGAAAGCGGGTGTATTTGTAGTCCCCGTATTCCACTTGGTTCAGGAATAATTTAAATGCCGCAAGGACTATAGACCCTTCTTTATTTGGCAGAAATACGACGGCAGACCTAAGAGTCTTATCGTCTAAGAAGGTGATCATCCACCGGTAGCCATCATAAGAAGTAGGGAACGGACCCTAAATATCACTATAGATTAGGTCGTTTTCCTAGCGCCCTAGTTCTATATGACGCTTATACGGTTCTACTTTCATATTAGCAACACTGTATAGTTCGCAGGCATTAGTAGGAGGAGGAATAGTTAGATTCATACCAATACTCATTTTAGCAAGCTTCTTGAGGCTTTAGTAACCCAAATGGCCGTAGCGGCTATACCATATTCGCAAGGTCTCCTCATTAACTTGAGGCTCTAGGTCAGTAGCAAGTAAAGTCACAGTTAAGGGGGACTTATTATAAGCGGGGATATCTCCATTAATAACTGCTAGGTATATAGGGGCCTCGGTCCACGTATCAAGCGCATACAGACGATTGCGTTAGCGCCTAAAGACAATACCATACTCCCTAATACTAATACCACCCGGTACGAGCGTAACTTTCATACCTTAGTCCTCAAGCTGCCCCTAAGAAATCAGGTTAAACTTACTTGCAGGTACGTACCAGACGTTATTAATAACCAGCGTACGTTTACCTCCGAGGCCTTTATATTGAAGGTAAACTCGGCCAACTCCTTCGGCCAGGATATAGCCCGCAATACCGTTCACTTTGGCTAGTGTCGCGAAGGGGGTAAAGGTTTGAAACACTAACCGATCCCGTACTATATACTAAGTACAACCGCTGTTGATAAACCACAGTACCGAGAGTATAGCTGCCGTAGATACTGAGGAAGTTTATACCATTGTCTTCTAGGACGGCTAAGACGGCTTAGAGGTAGATGGCTTAGAGGTCCGGCTTTAGAGCCAGTAAGAGTTTGCAATAAGATATGTGGCTTTAGTTAGTTACTCGGTATAGGCTATAAAGCTGAAAGCCGTAGGCTCGGTTACTACTACGGCAGCCTGGGTCTCGGTAGCGGGCTTTACCTCATTAGAGGAGTTATTATTATTGCCTCCATTATTATTGCCTCTACGGCCACCTCGGCTACCGCGTCCGCCACGTCTACGACCACGACCGCGAGTACTATTATTGTTATTGTTCTCCTTCTTTTTCAGATGGGGATAAAGAGAGGTGCACTCTAAGTCGTTATACCAGTCCTTCTTACAGTAAGTACAGTACTTGCAGGTCTAGGTATACGTGCGAGAATTACCTATATAGGCTCCTGGTTAGACCTTGATATCGGTTCCCCTAGTAGCTACTAAAGCTATAACGCTCTACGTATTATACGCAAACGTACCGTTAACCAGAGCGGCTAGTACTTAAGTCTTAGCCGAGGATATGGAGTTAGTAGGGTTCGTAACCGTATTTAGGAACCTCGTGATAGTATATTCCAGATCGAACTTATATTCACTATCATTATCGAAAGCGTTATAGGTTTAGTTATACTATTCGCAGTACGCGTTATAGACAGAGCCTAGGCCTAAGTAGAAGCGATAGATTTTCTAGTTCTTATCAAATTAAAGCTTTAAGGACAGGGTATCGAACTCTTCTAGCACCTCAATAAAATCGTTGGTATAGGTCTGAGGATCATTGTTATAACCTACCAGATTGACCGTATCGAGCTTTCTAAAGGTAGAATTAAGGATACCGGAGCCCCGAGGCTTGTATTTCTCAAGGGTTATCCAGGCCTTTTTAGCGTTGGTTTCGCTTTTGATTATAGAGCGAGGGTTACGCTTATAACGAGACTTAAGTATCGTACATATCTTATTATAGGCTTGTTCCTAGGCTTCGAGCTTCTTAGCAGTTACTCCTACCGGGGCGGTATAGTCTTTCGCAATATAGCGCTATATACCCAGGAGCTTCAGCTCGTCTTCGAATTGCTACTTCTATATTTAGTAGTTAGAGGCGCCTTTAAGCTTGTCGATATTATTAAGACGGCTTAGGGAGGCTGAGATTTTAGTTTCTTCGGCTAATATAGCTTTACTTGGAAACCGAATAGATCGACGTCAATATCGGGCGGAATTTATAGTATTGATTCAAGGGTGGATTACCCTAAGGAAGGTATTGAATCAGCGCGCGAGATTGGAGTATACTCGCTATCTATCGCACTATCTAGTATACACGCAAGTGATTCAAGCGTATTAAGAAAGTCTCTTTCGGCCCTAAGATTGGCACGATCGAGCTTAGAGGTTTATTAATGATAATAGGCTATTGCAGCACAATCGAGAGCAATTTAAGGAGAAATTTCGTAGTACTTAGATCTAGATCTTAGGAAGTATGGTATAATAGAACGTTTCTAAGGAAACTTAGGCTTCTTTATAGGCCTTAGAATGCTCTCGTTCAAATCGCTTTGACCACTTCCCATTCCCATGTCTTACGGTAAGTCTGCCCTTAGCCGTTTAGCATAGGTCTTAGTATAGATATTGACTTCCGCTTGGTCACATTTCTCTTCATTATCGCGAGACGAGACAGGCTTATTTGCGTCAACAGCAGGGGTTCTCTTTCTCTTCTCCTTGCGACGGCGTGCCTTAGCCTATTTACTCGTGGCATCGGATTGTGCATTTCCTAGAGGAGGCTGGGGAGGCTGGGGCTGTTGGCCCTAATATTTCTGGGGCTATTGGCCCTAATCTTTGCTTGCCTCTGCTTTTGCCTCAGCCTGCAAGGGCTACGGAAGAGGTTGGGGCTTCTTCTTCCCATGTTTGCCTTTACCTTTACCTTTCCGCTTGGTCTTTACTCTTGCCTACAGTAGCTAGAATGGCTGGGATAGCTAGTTTTTAGCCGTCATTGCGGATATTACACAATTGACTTTAGACTGAGTCTAGATACTCGCCACCGTATTTGCGGTATTTCGGTATATAAATAAGGGTATATTCCCCTTTATTTAGCGTGTCCTGCGCAGGGAAGGTAATCTTCCAGGGGCCGAATAGCCATATAATTAGTTGATTTCGCGCAAGCCTTAGCGATACCTTGGTACTTAGTAAGCTTCGGTATTAACGGCGTTAAGCCGAGGCTAGGGGTTTCCTAGCTACCGAATTTACGACGAATCATGACCGTTCAGGCCCAAATAACTATTTGTATATGGGGATTTCCACTTTTAAGAGGTTGTTTAATAAACAATTGGATCACCGCTATAGTACTCTATAGCGGGGTGATTACCATACTGAGAGTCGCTATAATCAGTGTAGTTATGGTGTACTGGAATACTGCCGGGGCGAACCCCGGGCTCATAACCTGTCAAAATATGGGGTAGGACACATAGTAGTTGTATTCACTATAGATCTCTATGAAGGAAAGCTTGACTATGTCCCAAGTAGTAGTCACGTGACGAAGTCACGTGACTCTACTTTCAACATACTTAGTACTAGTATATTAAATTAATATCCCCCGGGTAACTTAGAAGTTCCTTAGAGATTAGTTCTAGTATATCTAATACTATACTATTAAATTACCTCTATAGTTACTATACTTCTACGTCTTTTATCTACTACTTCCGCTAGCGTACCGCTAGCGGAGCCAGTCCTAACAGCTATATATCCTTCTATCTATAGTTATTTTAGTAATCGGCCATAACGCCTCTACAACCAGTACTAGATTCAATATCTAGGTACTCAGCACACAGTCTCTTTCCGGCTACGGCCATTAATACGAACCTCCTCTACACCAAATCCACACCTCAAGAAAGCACATGGCTATCCTCCCGTTACCGACTAGACGTTACTCCACTACAACGCGCGTACGACCCTCTACCCTGCCCGCTCCCGGGGTACCTCGAGGCATATAGTAACCAAATCGTTCAAACCTCGCTCTACTTGAACGTATCCGATATGGTAGTTCCGGATCTTGAACCTCGGTTCGTCCTCGCCAAGTAATAGACTACTAGGAAGTCGTGACCCCCAGTAATCGCTAGAGCAACCCCGCGCCGAGTGCTAGAAATCAACGACGAAAGAGACGGAATTAGGATACTATAATCTAAGACTCCCGAGCCTAGTAGAGTCCAAATACTGGTTATTCTATATTACATACAAGGGTATATAGGTCAAAAAGTAGGAGATGGTACTTGACGAGGGAGCCCCGGCGACTGTAGGGTCACCTCCTTAAATGCTTCAAGATCAAGTTTACTTTACCATTGTTCTTTGGTACTACCATTATCCATTGGTTAGATAGATTACGTAACTCGCATAGTCGGCCTAGCGGCAAGACTTCAGGGTAGTATGATGTAATCAATCAATCAATCAAGCTTGCGAATGCTTGGCGAGAAACCTTCTGATTTCCTATGAGGCTATGATTTATTCAACTTGCGTCGTTCACAAGATCAAGGTTCAATGCCTTGAGCGAAAGCTTCCGTACCTCACAATCAAAAGCGACAGCTGAGAGAATCGGCCAGCGTAGGTATCCTGGTGCTGCTTGCACCTGATCTTTTTGAGCGCCGTATCAAGTGGCAACGTTTCTTAGACGATGAAGCAAGTGAGACATCGAGCCAGCGTACGCTGCCAGAGCTCGCCGAGTACTTCGAGTTTCTTGTCTTTACCCCCAGAGAGTAAGGAATTTACATATGCACAACAGTATTCATGCGGCTCACCCTCGAAATAGTTCGCTATAAGGTTTATCATTTCTATTTGGATGGTCTTAACACCGACGTTGACAAACACGTCACTGTCGAAAGGCGAACAACGACTATGGGAAAAGGGCGGGCACTGCAGATTAGAGACGTGCATTCTGCTTGGACCTTACTCTTGGGTGTCAATTGCCAGATTCGTCGAGAAGTTTCCATCTCGTTTTGGAAGTTGAACACGATCAAGCTGCGTCCATGGACTGCCGGGTCGCTGAACAGCGTGGCATTTGGAAACATTGGCAAGATCTACCTTGAGGTCGTAAGCCCACAGCGACGGGCCCGCAAGTACGCCTTCACCTTGTCAAACTTCAGAACCGCTATAAAGACACTTTTGAGGCTTCCTTCTCTTCAAAAAATCGACACTGCAATAGATGTGCCCAGCGTACTTGCGTGCATTCCCATCCAAAGTGGCGGCCTCTGCAGAAAGCACGTACACCACATTGGCAGCTCGGAGCTTTTCCAGATGGTTCGTGATGTTTTGGCCGAGAATTGGGCCGGGTACTATCATTTCCAGCTTCATCTAACAAACAAAGCACGGTTGGAGGCTTGCAGACGAATTACTCAAGACTTTCCTTCACTGTCTACGGCCCCCAATCTCTCTTTGGCTTCTTGTCCTGATCATACCCTAGGACTCTGCAATGAGATCACCTGCCGTCTCCTGCATGGGATTGAAGAGATGTGTCATGAGCGTCACGGTGATCCGGCTTGCCGTCTCTACTTTTTCGAGGATTCAAGCCGTTTGACATCGACTTGGACGCCCGGTACAACTATATGGAGACCAAGCTGTCGGAAGTTACCATTGGTCGTCGATATTACGGATTTACGTGCCAAACAACCAACATTGTCCCATCGCTTGAGGCTGGATGACTTCTTGTTCCAGAATTTATATCTAAGAAATGGAGACTTTGACGACGAAGACGAATCCGTCGTATCCGAATAAATTTTGCTTGTTGCAGTACGAGCAAGTCCTGATTCCTGGATTTTGGGATACTAACGAGCAAGGACTGAGTTCGGCAGGTTAGGAAGAGATGGGTAAATCCAAAAATGGAACTTACCCTCCAATGAGACGCAGATCTCTAATTAGACGAATAGAAAATCCCAGAAATTATTTTCCCTTCAGTTATATACGCTGAAGCCACTCTCGGTCATCCGAATGCTTTTACTAGAACCTGCTCACACCACCTTCATTTGATAGGACAATGCATAGATGCTAATGCGCGCACACATATATTCAGTTGCATTTTCCAGACAGCAGTCACTTCATCGATTGGCTGTCAACCCCGCATACGCTAGCGTGATTGTCGGAGGCGCGCGCTATCTGCACCTCCTCGTTCTTAATTTTCCTCAGTCATCTATTTCAATCGGTCGTTTCATAAGATTAAGGATTAATGCCTTCAGAGAGAACTTCAATGCCCCGCAATCAAAAGCGATAGCTATACATCGAAGAAGAGCCTACTACCGATTCTATACCGCCGCCTACCACTAAACGACGAAAGCTCGAGAATCAACAACGATATCGGATACCTAGCTAGTTTTAGGATAATCTATTATAGATATAGTTTACGCCTCGCGCTCTTCGAGAGTTTAATCGAAGGACTATATAGCCTATTATTTCTATACCGCCTAATCGGACTATTAAAGAAGATACTAATCTTATATAGTAGCTTAACTAGCGCTTTATAAAATACGGTAGATTAAGCGTAAGTTCGATTTAGCTATTTTTATAGAAGCGTTCTCACTAATAGTAATTTTATACTAGTATCTAAAACTCGAAAGTACGATTCCTTCGAATCGAATAATAGTCTTAGCTCAAGTTAATCGGGCTCCCGGGAAAAAGCTAAAACTAGAAAACAATCGGATATATTTGTTATGGAAATGGGTGAAGGCTCCAAACCACATGACTAAAAGAGCTCCGAGTCCCCACCGAAGTGAGATCTCGTACCTAAATCACTATGTCTATGACAATATTCTTAAAAACTAGAAAACCTTCTATCTACGACGCTAAATTCGAGTAGTATTTTATTAACTTTAATATTTACCCCTATAGATATAATTTTAATAATAATAAAGGCTCCGTATATCTAGATAATTAGAAGAAAATAAATAAGAGGCTACTAGTTTAGTAAGGGACGAGTAGAAAGAAAGAAGTGTAGCGCCGAGCGGAAAAGGCAAAGAATTTTCCAAATTAGCTAGAGTAGTATATCGTTGTTTCGTTACCCCCAAAGTTAAGGTAGGTACCTACCCGAGTTCGCTAGTCGTATTTTATTACACTAACCAAGCCTCTGGTACAATAGTATTTAATACCTGTCAGGCACGTGCTGTACATTTGTTGCAGACCAATGCTCTACAGCCATTATCTCATTTCCCTAGCTGGGTGACGCTAGGGTATTCAAGCATCCCAGGAACTCCATCTTTAGAAAAGTTTACAGTCTTCACCAGTCCTATACGGAGTAAAGGGTATGGGCAATGCGCCATCTCGTCATCCCACGCTAGAACCCCCGCGTGTAGAACCGCTCCTGATACATGCTACTTGCCTTGTCCAGGCTCCCATTTAGGGTATATGTCCACGTCAAGATAGGCTTCCGTGGTTCGCAGAGTAACAAAGCTGTCTCAAACCAAAATCTACGGAAAATGAGTTCCATTGTGAATCCGCCGCGTGATCCTAATACACTCTCGAATTACAACAACTTCCTTACAACTCATACTGAGGTGAACTTCAATATTGACTTCGTGAAGAGGAATATATCTGGGAGCGTTGTACTCACGCTCAAGTCTATCACTGATGCGACAGCAAAAGAAATTCTGCTCGATACTAGCTTCCTCAACGTGAAGAATGTCATCTTAGATGGGAAATCTCCCAAGTGGGGATTGTTGCCCAGATTCGAGCCCTATGGATCTGCGCTGAAGATCAGCCTGGAAGACGGTGTGCAAAACGGGGACAGCGTTCAGCTCGAGATGAAAACAGAGACGACCAAGGATTGCACAGCCATCCAGTGGCTGACACCAGCCCAGACAAGAAGCGAACATCCTTACATGTTCACTCAATGCCAAGCCATCCATACAAGGTCCATATTCCCTTGTCAGGATACGCCTGATGTCAAGGGAACTTTTCAGTTCAACATCAAGTCTCCTCTACCTGTCATTGCCAGTGGGCTTTCTACTAGCGTTGAAGACCTCAGCAAGAGCGCTGACGACGCAATTGGGACCGAATTGCACACGTTCGAGCAAAAGGTCCCCATACCGAGCTATCTATTTGCTTTGGCCAGTGGCGATATTGCCAAAGCATCCATCGGACCTCGCAGCGTAGTCGCTACTGGACCCAAGGAATTGAGGGCAGCACAGTGGGAATTTGAGGAGTCTACGGAGAGATACATTGAGACTGTCGAAGTCTGTACTATATCCAAATTCATGGCGATTGTGCTGATGTAATAAATAGAGCATCGTTTTTCCGTATCAATGGACGGAGTATAACGTGCTTGTCCTTCCCCCAAGCTTTCCCTATGGAGGGATGGAGAATCCGGTCTACACCTACGCCACTCCAACGGTGATATCGGGCGACCGAGCGAACGTGGACGTCATTGCCCATGAGCTATCACACTCATACAGCGGCAATTTGGTTTCTAACGCCAGCTGGGAGCACTTCTGGCTGAATGAGGGTTGGACCACGTATCTTGAGCGTAGACTACAAGCCGCGGTACACGGCGAAGCTCAAAGAGACTTTTCTGCAATCATTGGATGGAAGTCTCTCCAAGACTCGGTAAAGCAATTTGGAGACTCGCATGAATTCACAAAAATGATCGTCGATCTCAAGGGCAAAGACCCAGACGACGCTTTCTCAAGCGTACCTTACGAGAAGGGCTATTTGTTTTTATCACATCTTGAAGCGCAGGTCACTCAAGAGAATTGGAACCGGTATATTCCGTATTACTTCACTACGTTTGCCCGAAAGTCTCTCGATTCCTATGACTTCAAAGCAAATCTGTTATCTTTCTTCGACTCGGACGCTACGGCCTCAAAGGCGCTCAACGACGTAGATTGGGACTCGTGGTTCTACGCCCCCGGATTACCTTCGAAGCCCAACTTCGACACTTCGCTCGTGGACGTTTGCTACCATCTCGCTTCTCAATGGGAGGCTGATGAATTCCAGCCCAAACGAGAAGACATTGATGGCTGGTCGGCAAATCAAGTGGTAATCTTTCTGGATACCGTGCAAGCATTTGCAAGACCCCTGGATCAGCGAGCTTCGCAAATGATGGGATCAACCTATGGCTTCGCGAAAAGCCAGAACGTTGAGATTGTTTCTCGGTACTATCAAGTGGCCCTGAAGGCAAAGGACGAGACGGTGTACCAGCTGACCGCAGAGTTATTGAGTAACGTTGGCAGGATGAAATTCGTGCGGCCATTGTAAGTGAAGATACAAGAGTCAGTCTCGGAGTAAAAGCTGATCTTCGCCAACATGACAGGTATAGACTACTCAACGAGGCTGATCGTGCTCTGGCAGTGGGGACTTTTGGGAAGAACAAGGACTTCTATCATCCAATTTGTAGAAATTTGGTGGAGAAAGACCTGTTTGGAACCGGAACCAAATCATGAGATGTTAATCTCATTGCCTTGAATCTCTGGGAAACAGAATTTACATGACCGGAAGAATTTCCACGATCAAGTGTTTTAGTTTAAGTGATTGTCAAAGCTAAAGAGGATAGTGAAGGCTCTACTGAGACCATCGACGGAGCATAAAAGCTGAGCACCATGTGTAGCTGGTAGTGTCGTGAGTACCTCAAAACCTTTCTTGAATGGAGTTCCAATTTCAAATATTATTGCGGAATGCCTTACTTGACAATGGGATAGACTATGGAGCCGGGCTCAACAAAGCAGCCTGAAACGCCTGATTGTAGGACCTTAATTGTCCTTTGAGGGGATATACAGTTGTACTCAGTACAACATAGGTACCTTGCTGTTTAGGATTACAATTGAAACAACATTTTCTCTAATCATCTTTTGCGCTTTTGCTGTTTGCCCCAAGAGTTTCCCTCGGCACGTCTTTTCCTTCATTGGTAGTTGGGACTGCTGGCAACCGGCCCTTTTCGAAACATAATTCATAAGACTTAATGAATCCGCACGTGCTCTGAGCTCTTCTGTTTCTCTGCTGCTAAGTTTCGATCACTACCATACTCCACGTTTCTCCTCCGTTCGATCTTTGCTCTCCCCACATATCCCCTTCCAACAAGGAAAGATACTTCTTGCCTCTATGGAAGAAGTGGTCAACTCTGTCCAACGTCTAGCGAGAAGCACCTCTAAAAACGAGGCGCAGAAAAATCGTTGTTAGGCTTCAAGAGCTATGCTGATCTATCGAAACTACAAATGACAGGCTTGCAAGGATCATGTCCATGGTAGGCTCGAATAAATCGAAGTCAGCGTTAATTCCGTCCCTACTTAGTGGTCCCGACCTTCCTAGCATCAACACACCGCAGCAGCTCGCGTTGGAATCGACTTGAAGCCGTTCAATCTGCTTGCTACTACTGTCAAACCCCTCATTTTGGACCAGCTTCATCAAGAAACTGGAGCTGCACCAGTAGTAGTGGGCAAGCGAGCATACCGTACGGATGGGTTGTGCTCTCGCACTGACGCTCTTTTAAGGACGTGTCTTGAAATATTTTGCATCTATTGGACAGATCAAGGAAGTTGAGAAGGACACATTCACGTCCAACACTATCACCAAAGCCTTGGCGATCCTGGGATTTCAAGCTCGCGTCTATCATCAGTATGCATGTCTTGATCTTCCTATGACCGCCAGAATTTCTAAGCCCGTGCGAGCTGTAGATTATAACATTTTGAATTTCTAGGTTCTACACCTGCTCATCCTTGTATCAGGAGCTACCAGGCTGTCTTGCCAAGATCAAATACCAGGACATCACCGACGACACCAACACTGCCTGCCTTTCTCTGGTTCCTTGAAAAGCCGAAAGCCGCAAGCAACTTTAATGAAGACATACTTCACTGCCGAAAAGATTAAGCAATATGCTAGGACATATAATAGGTTGAGAAAGAAACGCAGGGGTGGAGCCCAAATGCCACAGTGCTTGTCGATACTGGTGGCAATGTTGGCCGCCAATGTGCCGAGTTCGAAAGCTATTTTCCAAAGGTCTCTAGAAACGTCACAGGATCTTCCATCGAGATGGACTTGTCAACGCCAGGAGTAGAGAATACGGTTCATGACATGTTCAAGCCACAGCCAATCAGACGTATTGTTTCTTACCTTTCATAGCGGCCTCCGAACTCCTGGCTTTGCACCCACCATTTATCATCAGGCAACCTAGGCGCAAAATTCTATCCCTCCGAGCCGTGATCCACAACTGGCCAGATCACAAATGTCGCGAGATTCTGCAGGACACCGTGCCAGCTATGGGTCCAGAATCCATCATTCTGCTCGACGAAGCGGTCTTCCCAGACGCAGATGTGCATTGGCAGTCGACCCAGATCGACCTGACAATGATGGCGGCTCTCGCGTCCAGAGAGGGCACGCGCACACAGTTGGCTGAGTTGCTGGGATCTGTGGGCTGGAAGTCGTAGCGATTCGCAGTTATAAGGCCTTAACCTATAAATCGATCATGACCGTGAGACGCAGATTGGCCGAGTCAGTGGATATGAATTGGCGTCCAGTTCCGGATTTGTCGGGCGTAAAATCAAGGGGTAAGCGACCGAAAAAGAAAGAAATACGTTGCTAGTAACCTTTGACTCTTCCTCATTTGTCACATCGTTTCCACACACCCAATAGGCCTCGTCTGCCAGAAGTTGGCCGTCTCTGTATTCACTGGCGTACTCTACGCATAAGCTGACGTGCATTGATTCGGACTGCACGCCAATAGCCAAATATGGCAGAGCAGGCACGCTAAGAAGACGGTACCAGTAAGCTACAATCCCTTGCAAATGCATCGAAACCCAGCCTTTACTCGATAAATGCTTGGGATGTACAGAAAAGGAAACGGGAAGAGCTTATAATTACGGTAAATAGTAAGATACTAGATACGAAATATTCGGATTTAGTATTATCTACGCAGAGCTTTATATCGTTATCATCAAACGAGGCTACTTACCTAGAATCTAAGACGTCAACTAACGAGCTTGCCCTAGACGTGGATACCTTTACTAGCTCCAGTTATAGAACTCCGGTCAGAGCCTAAACGAATCTTCCACCGAAAGTCTCCCTGAATAGAAAATCTATGAAAGCGTCTCAAGTTAAGAAGCGGCTTAGCAGGAGACCTGATGCCTCACAAGTCATCTATAGAGAACCTAGGCTCTAGTGCAAAGAGGCACGTCTGCGGCGACGACGGTGTGCGGGAACGGGCTTACCAGCACAACCCGCTCCAGCTGTCAAGCATTACCAATAGCACGGATTCTACCACTACAAGGTTGGATGGCGTGCATTCACGGTTCAGGCGTTCGCAGGGCTGTGCTTTGGTAAGTAACACCACCATTAAGGGCTCCGATGGAGGGGACCAAACACGTCACGGGGTGTTGATTATGATACCTTCGCTGCCAGGTCGACTTGTCATATCGAGTTCCGGTTGAGCTCACGTCGGAGCAAATCTCGGATGCTAGGCTTCCAAGGGCATACCACGATGCGTTCCAGACCGCCACGCGGCTCTCGAACAACGTGTCATCCACATCAATCGGATATACTAATTCGCAACCATCAAAGAGGATGAGACTTTACCTTCCAAGTCCCAACAAAATGTGGTCCCATGCAACGCGCCGAAGCGGCCGACAACGCCCGAAATTATTTCCAAACGACGAGGCCGAGGAGGCCGTTGGAGGGAATCCAAGCTTCATAGCGACACGGAAATCAAGAGCGCAAGAATGCGCAAAATCACAGCTTGTTGGCGTTGTGTGATGCAACGAGATCCTGTAAGCCTCTTGTCTTCGAAGATGAAAACTCCTGGCAGCGAACATTCTTGGTAGTGCGATGCATTTACACCATGCAGTCGCTGCGCTGGCAGGTCTCAACATGGGCAGGCATATTTCTTCGTATGCGACCGCTCTAAACTACCTTAACCGGATTGGTCCATACCATACTACCGAGTGAATGACTCTGGCTACCTCATGTTCGTCATCTTGCTATTGGGTCGGAGTCTAGAAAATCTAATGATTTAATTGGCTAATTTAGATAAGTTAGAGAGAAAGTAAGCTTTCCTAAAAAAAACTCTGTTGTATCAGACGCACTGTCCGCCTATTCTACGGGTTTCAATGTCGTCTCCAGTCGTTCCCTCAATTCATCCCATGATACCATCAATGTCTTCATCATAAGCGGTTCGCCGTTAGTAGGATGGAGTACTACCTTTAACGGTTTGGAATAATCTTCGCCGAGCAGGAGCCAAGCTTTTGGCCGACCGATAGCCGAAGGAAAGACGGTCAGGCGTTCGACTTTGGCAGTACTTTCGAGCGCCTGGTAGGCTGGGAGACTAGCGTCTTTCGGGTGACTCTGGAACTTGGACATGGTGATCCCGATTGAGCTGTTCCTGCATTCAAGCACGTAAGACCGATCTTTGGACGGGTGGATATATCGATCTCGCGGGATGACACGCAATGGTTGTGATTGGTATGGAAGTTCTGAGACTATGATGCGGCTTTTATGATATGGTCCTCTAAGCAGGAGAAAGCCACCAGTGTCTGCAAAGTAGAGCTTGGAGCAGACGCTGTCCGTAAGTTGCACTGGCTCTAGCGGCATTGTTTCGTCTTTGTTCAGAATAATCATGGATAAGTTGATTTCATTTGCAGGAACGGGCGGCTCTCGGAAAGACTGCGAATTGTTATCGCTGCCCTCACCTTCGGAAGAGCTAAATGCGGCGATCGATAGCAAGGGATGGAAGTCGAATGAAGCTACTTGCACGCGTATCGGGTGTGGTGTCGTTAAACGAGTTGCCGTGTGCTCTGTGCGATCGATGCGAAAGTTCACGGAATGGCCTGGTTGCCGATCATGATAGTCTCGGTAATGCTTGTACGCTGGCTTGTCAAAAGCAACAAAATCACCACAGTTGCTGATGGTGCACGCCCAATCCCAGTCTCGTACGGGAGTGTTCAAATCGATGTCGCATACTATTGGTGGCGGTAACTCATTGGCTTTTGTATCAATTATCAAAACGAACCTACCAAGTACAAGAAGGTCGAGCTTCGGACTCAGACAGATCGGGTGTCCTCGCTGAATGTTCGGAATGATCCCCTCGAGCTGGAGCACTTTTTGCAGAGATGGCAGAAATTCGATGATCTCGAGATGGACCTTCGAGCCCGCAATGCGGATGATACCAAGCCGACGTCCATCTTGAGATACTCGGGAACACAACACTTTCGACTCTTTTACGAGGGGATCGTATCCAGGGAAAGAGATTTCTTCGGTGCTGAATTTGACAACCTGAACAGTCCTGTCACAAGATACAATCCACGCAAGGTTACGAGCTGTGATGGAAATGATTGGGAGGTTGTCTATTAGTGCAGGGTCGGCGGCCACAACCGTGTTGATCTGGCCTTGACTACACAGCTGAGGTTGTCCAGAACTTAGGTCCCAGACGCTGACAGTCACCATTGCGTGCACTCCCCTGCGAGTTTCTTGCTCCCAAAGGAAGGTCACCAAGATTTCATCTCCATCGATAAAGTGGAAAGAGCAGTCTCCGAAGTGCGAAAAGGATTGGAGTCTGGGAAAATTCTTCGTCTCCATCAATGCTATGTTAAATAGCCGCATTCTCGAGGGAGCTTCATCATGGCACACATCGTAGAGCAAAAGGTACTTTCCAGTGTTGCTAGCTTTGATACTCCCCGAGGTGTCCAATTCAATTGTGGTAGTGGCGGGATCAACAAGCCCAGCAAGACCAACGGCTTGACGACTGACATTCTTGGAGGGTCCACTTTGCTCACTGAAGAGGTAGCTACCATCTCCGCTGTAACATATGGTATCCCATGATTCGGCGACTTGGGTTGTAATGCCGGCATTGACCGCTGCAAAAGCATGAAACTCTTTCGTAGAAAGGTCATACCAACCTCCAGGTGCAAACAATTTGTCATCCCCAGCAAATGTTATCATCTCAGCGGTCATGTAGCGTCGCCGCTCCATGTGATACTTCTCAGAAATTAGCCTGAAAGCCCAACCTCGATCTCGCAGTCGATGTGAGAAATTCAGGTCAGGCTCAACAGCCCAGATCGATAGCCATTTGTCGTAAGCCACGGCAAGGTATTTCCCTTGCGCCGATATCTTTGCCGTTATGACATGCCCGTAACGAAATTTGTCGTCAGAAAGGACATTTGCCAATCCAGCAGTTGCCAATCCAGCAGTTGCTGGCGATAATCGCTTACCCGTTTCCGCATGCTGAACGAATAAGCACTCGTCCTCTGCAGACGTTCTGGCCTCGCCACTAAGGAAGATGTTCTGATTCCGATCATGAACGAAGAAGCCAAGTCTAGCTTTTAAAAGCGACCACTGATTGTGACCTAATGTCAATTTTCTGGGTGTTTTCTGCAGTTGATTCGCTTGGCCTTTTGAGCTCTGGAGGCTTTCTTCACTGTCTTTTGACGGATCAAAGCAATTGCTTGACGCAGCGAATCCTTGCTCCGGGCCAAGAAAAGCTTTAAGATCAAGCCTCCAGATAGTCCATGGATTAGCAAGAAGCAAAGTGCCATAAGCTTTCAATAACTTGGCAGTTCCCGAGCACCAATATTGCAAATGTCTTGCCGCGTCACTCATTTTATCTTCACTATTCTCTTTCTGCAGCCAATCTTCCACCTCTTCTACTCCGATCAGCAAGCGCCATAACCCTCTGGGATCCAGTGACATGGAAACTACAATCCACGAAACTGTCATGAAATTGGAGAAATGCTTCAAGATAACAGCAACGGCCGACTCGCGGTGATCCATCGGGCAAACAATGACGTGATGTATCCAATAGAAGAAGCTGTACTCAAGAAGCTTCTTGTTGGCCTGAAGCATCCGAATGTCGAAGCCTTTAGGATGATGGTCGAAGGGAAACATTTGGATCTTCACCAGAGCGGATTTGCAAAGTTCTTCTTGGTATGTTAGGCAAACCGACGTTAGCTGTAGCGATGTATCTACTGAGGTTGGCAGAATCGACAGCTCGTGGCTGAGCGCCCTATCTTCACCAAGTCCTACAAGATATTCTTTCGTCGACTGATGCACAGTCTGGATTTGACCGTGCCGAATAGAGATCAGGGAACCACACATGTTCTCGATGTCTTTGTCCGCGTATGGAAACTCACCGTCAGACAACAGAGTGTGACCTTGTGCTTGATACTGACAAGACAAAGCTTCCCTTAATTCATCCATTGTCAGAGCTCTTGCGGAACCCAGCACCCATGTAAGTATATTTCTAGCCACCTCTGCGGCTCGGCGTGTTAAAGATTTCTCTAATCTCTTTACAATCTTGGTATATATCCCCTCTAACCCGCTTGGCATTTGCGCCAGCGTCATTTGTACTTCTTCCACGGATATGCAGGCCTTCAACTCCTTCAACATCAAAGTTACCCACAGGAACATGCCATCATGCTGGCCCAAAAGCTTTTTTGTCACGATGTTGCGGACGAGAGGGTGTGAAAGACGGACATTCCGTCTCACCTTGAACTCCACGAAGGCTTCGATATCATGATGCACATCACCAGGTGCGATCTCGAGCGTTTCCACATGTTCGAGGTACCTGACAAGACGTTTCTGACGTCGACTAGTCAGAAGTAATGTGATCTTTTCTCTTATGGCAAAATCAAGGAGTCTTGGGATCAAGAGGCTGTTATCTTCGCACTCGTCTAAAGCATCCAAAATTAAGACCAGGTTGGTTTGACGCCCGAGAAACATTGAAAGTAGCTGCCACACCTCTGCAAAGCTGGCATTCTTTTCGTCCCTAGCGCTGTCGTAGATAGCATTGGCGTTCATTTCGATACCATCGCGGCTGCTTTCCTGCTGCCTATGAAGCTGATACGCAATGGAGCACATCGCAGCAGTGGCGTTGTTATTGTGCAGACTAGATTCTCGGAAATAAAAATATAGTAGTAGAGGTCGCTCATACCGGTTCCCAGAATCAAGGAAATGGTCGATGATGAAAGAAGTCAGCACCATCTTTCCAAACCCTGGTCCAGCATTGATCCAAAGCTGGCCACCTTTTGCCGCTGGGATCTGTGACCATTTTTGGAATTTAGGGTGACGTAAGATCCATTCGCAAGTACTCGGATGACGGGCTTCACGAGCTGTCTCGTGATCACGAATGTAGTAGTTCATGTCTTCATTTGGAGGAAGTATCCGCGCGAAGACCCGATTAAGGTTCAACTGGTCTTCCGGTTTGCGGTCTTGCAGGTCATTTCTCTGGCGCTGCTCAGACATGAACGTCTTCGAGTCTTTGATGTGTTCCGCGAGGCCGCCCTTTTCAATACGATCGGCGGCCCTCGTTATAGAGGCTTCCAATCTCTGAAACTCTGAATTATAGTCATTCCACGTGCTTCGCATGAAATTCCAAATAGCTCGTCGTCGGTAGAATTTGCACGCCTTGACCCAGAAATGAAGCACGTTCACGAATAAGTCATTCACACCCTGCTGGACTATATGAGATTGAAAGAAAGTGTCCGCGTAGATATCAACCCGGGGCAGCGATTCAAGGAGCACTGTCAGCGCGTGACAGACTTTATCGTATTCTTCCGAAACGTCTTGGACGATCTGGAAGCTGGTTTCAGTGTGCCTATGTTCTGGTAAGATGTTGGAGACATACTGTCAGAACGAACTTGATTGATCCCCACAGAAGAGATGCTGGAGCTGGCGAGCCTTGCGCAAGCTGATCAATACAACCGCTAAATCGCTGAATGCGCGAGACTGTCTGCCCCATCACATCGATGGCTTTCCTCGTCTTGCCCGGCTTCGATGTAAGCCAGGCCTCGACATGGTGGACCAGATCATCGGGACTGACGGGCAGTTGGAGCCGCTTCAAGTCCTTTGATGGCAAGGACTTCTTGAGTGACCCTAATGCCCGCTCCCACGCCAACACTGCCGACGTACTCTCATTCGGCTCCACCATCTCGGAGTCTAGCGATGCGAGATCTCTTGGATGGGGAAGATGCCACAATATGTAGCAAGAACTCAGCTTCGCGAAGACAGGTGAAAGGGTCAACAAATAGGCAAGAAATTAAACAGTACTTCATCGGTATCTACGATCAGGCTCAGCTGAGTCGTAAAATAGGGCTAGACAGAGATGACTGGTACTAATCTAGAGAAATCAAGCATGATGTTACCAATATATATACCTCGTGGATTGTAGAAGGCGAGTGAGGAACTTCACTTTGGAGATTTGTGGAAAAAGGAAACACGCCAGCCGCGCCAAGCAAGGTGTCCGGGTGTAAGGTCAGGTACCTGAGGGTTCATCTTCCCAAACTATCTGTTGCATAACAGCCGTGGGCTATCGATTTCCATGGCCATAATATGACCGCCATGGATAAAATTAAGATCTATAGCTATAATACATTTTTCCCCTCCGCGCCCCTCAAGAACTAACAAATGACTTCAAACCAGAAACAATCACCCCCGCCGCCCCGCCCTCCGAACCCCCACCCCATCCCGCTTCCCCTTCGCACTCCTTACCAGACAGCTTCATGTCCTATCGCAGCAAGGCGCAACAGCATGGGCCGCTGGCGGGACATGGGTGCTCCTCTTCCTCCTCCCCATCATCCTCCACATCTTCTGCTCCCTCACAACCACCCTCCTCATTGCCGTCGCCGTCGCGCAATGTCTACGGAGCCATCGGCGGCGTCTCGGGCCACCAACTTGGGAACGCGGAGCCGGATGGGGGGAAAGGGGAGGTGTGGGATCGGAGCGAGTTGCCGGGGCGGTTTGGGCGGTTGAGGTTGAGCTGGAGCGAGGACGAGATTGAGGCGGTGGGGTGGGAGGGGGGAGTTGAGTTGAGTGCGAGGGCGAAGGATATATAGGATGGGGATTTAGGTAGGGGATGTGGATAGAAGGGAGAGGGAATGGGAAGAGGGGAGTGGTGTATATAAGGGTTTGAGGCATGGGGTGAATACTGCATGGGATGAGGATACATAATTGTCAAGGATTCTGGATGATTGAGGGATTCTATTATCCAGATACTTTGATTGCTGTCTATGGGAGCACATGAGCAGGGCTACACTTGCGGTGGTTTCACCTGAAGAATATGATGTTTCCCATTGCTCTTTTCTCAGTCCTCTGCTAATTTGGTTGTCAACTCAACGCGTCTTGAACGCGAATTCACTCATCACGACCACCCAAGCTTTCAGTTGCAATATTTGTTAATTTCATCTTTCACCTTACCACCTTTGACGTTTGCAAGCAGGTGTCGATATAGGGTGAATTTGACTTTGCAAGCTGTAGCTGCTTTCATTGTTCATTTACTGCACCGATTAAGACGTCAAGTATCTTTGGGTCCTCTTTTATCGCTATGCTCTCGCGTCGTAAGAAAGCGCTGCGCAACAAAAACATTATTCACGATTTCTTCAACCAGGGCGAATCCAGCATCTGTTCGTCCAGTGCTGAATAGAGTTACAGCCATGCTACCAATTTGACGACTTCTGCCGAGCTCGATGCGAGTATGTACTCTTTGAAGAAGTCCTTAATTGATACTGATTATGATGCTGCAAATCTCAGCAGGTGAGTACTTTATAGCTTTGATGGTAAGAGAGATTACCCTTCAGTGCTGGTGCCACAAATTATATCAAAATAGTTACTCGGTAAAGGTTCGATACTCAGATTGTGGATAACCCGAATCTTTTCCATAATGTTCTCCAGGATGAAGAGAGACGATAAGCCGCGAATTCCTCCTCCATCTTCCGAGGATACAGTCAGCTAAAAATTTTGAAAATCGGCCGAAAGGGAAGATATACCAAGAGAAAGCAGATTCATTCGTAGTCCAAGTGGTCAAGATACAGAAAATCAGTGACAGCTTCGTCCAAAAGGGCACTGCGGTCCAAATTAAGCCCAATATTACCACACCGGCTACTCGAACGGAGCTTTATATCGCCACCCCAGAACTTCTTCATAACCGTTAAAAGATAATCCGATGTGCTGAGCCTTGCATCTGAGATGGTGAGCATCATCCGGGGCCCTTTCCAGTACGCGGCCATCAAGCCACCAGTCATCCTTGTATTGGAATCTCCCTGGACTTTGGATTTATCACATTTTGATTTGCTCTCTTCGATAGCGAATGCGCGGCGGGCCTCACTTCCGCGTTGTTGACAACTTCAAGAAGCTGCGATGACATGTTGGAGGATTGCGCCCTACCCTGTGAGTTTCAATGCGTTTCGCACTCCTTTCCACCATTTCAAGCGCGCAGTTCTTAGATCACGTCCGAGCGTAGAGGATGAATTTTCGAAAGGGTCTGAAGTATGTTGTACTGATCAACAGAGCAGAACCAATTCAATCTTGTGAGTGAGCGAGCGGGGGAAATGTTCTACGCTTTAATCGTGACGCTGTACTTTGTGTAGTGGGTGCATTTTTGTCTTCTGGTATATTTGATGAAGGAAATTTGTTGGATTGTTGGGGCGAGATGCAGTTCGATTTGCTTGCATTACGTGGCTTGAGGATTTCAAGTGAGACATTGGTGTTTTTGAAATTTTTGAGATAATAGGGCTGCAATATGTGTATATACATATGGAAGCGCAGCGTGAGAGACGATTGATGAAGTGAAAATTGATCACTCGAGGCTTCATGCTGCGGTGCAGAAAGATGTGGGCGGTTGCCCTGCTGGGTAGAAGATCTTTCAAGGTAGAATGGTAGTGGATGCTGAGAGAAGAGTCCTTGAGTGCGATTACAAAGGAGATGTACAACCGATGTACCAGTGAACGCAGATCTCCAGTTCTCTTTCTTCGAATGCT
Organism: Usnea hakonensis; assembly: GCA_013423325.1. Lineage (NCBI taxonomy): Eukaryota > Fungi > Ascomycota > Lecanoromycetes > Lecanorales > Parmeliaceae > Usnea > Usnea hakonensis. The sequence continues at coordinate 171,487 of BLJB01000012.1, read as the reverse complement.
CTCGTTGTAGAAGGGAATCAATGGTGTACGACTGGCGATCATTTAGGACTCAAGGACAGAACCGGAATACCGAGGGGCAAAGGCCCGGATAGTCGGTAAAAGATCCATTCCAATTCGATATTATTGAGCTGCCTTTGCGGGCTCTTTACTTTCCCGCGCTGAGTCGATCATCATCCGGCTCTTCTGCATAACCCCTTCTCTTTCGGTCCCTGGACTTCCAAACACTACTTCCCCGCCTGCTATACTCTCATCTGCCATTTCATCCAGCCCCTTTAGTACTCCGCGGATATAGCTCACTACCTCACCCACCCCCCTAAAATCCACATTTTCATCCGCTTTGAAAACGTTCCTCCAGACTGCTGTAGCTAGCACCGCATCTCCCCTTACAATGCCTTCATCATAGCCCGCCATCAATCCGCGCCATTGCACGAATAAGTCTTTCAAATACTTGTTACGGACGGAGCGGACGGCAATGTTGTGGGTCGTGACCATTCGGTCTTCGGCGATGTAGAAGAAGTGATCGAGGAGATGTTGGTGCCATGTTGGAGCATGAGAGGGAGGAAAGCAGCGCAGGCGGCAAGTCAGCAGGTACATGTGAAGGAAAGTTATTTGGGCCCAGGTATTGAAGGTTGGTGTGAGGCCCAAGGCTGATAGAGATATTAGTAATGTAGGAGTTATTAGCCGTAAGATGATCAAATCTGCTCACCATCGAACCACCATCCTGTCCCAACGCCCAAGTCCTCTCCCTCTTTAGTCTTGGGTACGTTGACATCCTTTTCTTGTGCTTGTGGAATCGTGTAATCTGCTTGACGAGCACATTCTTTAACCAGAGCCTCACAGACACCGTAGGCAACATATGTCTCTGTTACCGATGAGGCTCGCTTATGAAGCTCCTTTGCAATTGAGAGGCTGGGTCCGGCGGTAGACGGTGAACTACTTGGTTTTCGCTCGGGAGAATCGCCATTCTGGACACCTGCAGCGGCTGGACGAGCGGGAGGAGGCTTTGGCTGATACGCTTTAGGAGTTGGTTGAGATGCTGAAAGGAGACGACCTGTCGAGAATAGTCTAGGAGTGTTTCGGAGTGAAGGTGTAGTGTGCGCTCCCTGAGTTTTGGATGGTCTAAGATGACGAATTTGCAGGCGCAATACTTGACGGCATGATGCACAGACCAGAGTTGAAGGCATGGAGTAGTATATGAATTTGATTGAGGTGACTTTGGAATTGCTAACAATTGTCTGAATTGAAAGTGAATTCCATGGTCTAGAAGATTGCCGTCATCACTTTGCTCTTTCAAAATGAGGAAGGTTTGCCGACGCGCCTCAAGACGCGATTTGCTATACCTCAGGTACTTTAGGTGAGAATCGTTCGCCGGCAATAATGGATCGCCAAGAGAAGGCCGGAATGTACATCATTGGAGCTATGGGTATCATGTAGTTCATAAAGACGCCTAGTAAATGCCATGATAGCCAACCGCTTCTATATCCTGGCCAATGCATGTATACATCCTGCAACTACTTGACCGAAAGGCGCTCGAGTGATTTGTCCACAATAGGAAGCAGATCATTGATATTGTTTGCATCTCGCAGCTGCGCCGGCACATCTTGACCTCTCGATGCAAGTTTCTGATAAGCAAGATTTAGTGCATGCGTAGATGAAACGGTTTTGTAGTATTATTTACCTGCCTAACCACCTCGTACTTCTCCTCTTTCGCAACATACTCCCTGATCACCTCCCCGGCCCCAAAGTCAACATATACTCTGGTGTCCCTGATTCGGAGCAAAACATTGTCCAGACGCATAAAGAAGCGACAAAGTAGGAGTAGCCGCGCTGGCATGATCCTGATCTTGCACGAGTACATTGTAATGCCATTGTCGGCCATCTCGTCTTCGTACAGTATTACCTCGTCAAAAAAGAGGATTGGATCGGGGCGTTTGAGTAGTTCTATTGGTATCGGCGTCGTTGTAGTCTCAAACGACGGGGATGCCGAGCGCAAAGTTCCCTTGTAATCAGTACTATACGACCAGTCGAACGGCTTTACCACCTCTGTAATACCCTCATGCTTCTTTTCCCTAACTTCCCTCAGCATGGCTCGAAGCTCTAATGGCATAGGCCCCAGCATACCGGGTACTCTGCCATTCCCTTGAATGTGCGACTTGAAGCATTGATCCCCCTGTCTTATCGACCCGATCCAGCGCATCGTAGGTATTGAATTGGATACCCCATCCTTGTTCATGGTCGATGGAAACCAAATTATCTCCAAAGATCATCTCTGGAGGTGCAATCCCCAGACTTTTCGTCATCTGTTCGATAGGCTCTGCCTTAAGTATAGGCAGCTTTCGCGTGGTAATTTTGAAGCCATGCTGAGTGATTGAATTGCCAGCGTCCGCTGTCGAGGGGTAATGCGAATTTGGCTGGGTTTGCCGGTCTGTTGCCATGGCAGGTCCAATCTTCAATTTAACGAATTTTTCGTCATCTGGATGAAAGTCAAGGAGGGTACTTGAAGAAATAAATAGAATACAGTGGATTTTGCCCCTCCCGAGGTCCATGAGCAAATCTAAGCTAAGGCTGCTTAGTGCTGTACTTACATGGTAACCCCGCCAACCAGCCGCCGCTAGTATGCCATCTGCGACTGGAGAAAACAAGCCAACGATCCTACGGCAGGTTTTGATGTAACTCGCCTTTTCGACTGATCACACTTACACCTAAGGTATACCAAGGTATCTTCTTAAGATGGCGATTAGAGCGATCGAGTCTCGCTTTGAGCAACTATCAGTCACAGACGAGAATGAGCCAGCTAACGGAGGCGCTATTTTCCACAAGCCGAAGGTAGAAAGTGAATTAAACCCGCCATTGATCGCTAGACTCATCAATCTATAGGGATCTCTTTCAACGGCCATGTCAATATCTGGACTTGGCTCCACTACCCAGCTGACCTCGAATCCAAATCGCTCAAACCTCCTCAAGATTGCAATTCAAAATAACAATGATGCCATCACGAAGGCGGCAACGAGTACCACTGTCAATATTGCTTCACAAGCTGCTCAGTGGCGCGGTTCCACTATTCCTGCTCCTTGTTCGCCTTCTCGAAAAGGCGCCAGCTCTTCGTCATCAACTCGACCTTCAGACGAAAGCGCCATACAGCGACTGTCCAATCCTCCAATTTATGAGCAGCCACAACCAAAGAAATTCCACCTCGGGATGTTCGAGATTGGAAAGCCACTGGGAAAGGGCAAATTTGGGAGGGTATACCTGGCCAAAGAGCGATCAACAGGTTTTGTGTGCGCGCTGAAGGTTCTCCACAAAAGCGAGCTGCAGCAAGGAAAGGTCGAGAAGCAAGTAAGACGGGAAATAGAGATCCACAGTAACCTGCGCCATCCGAACATCCTCCGCTTCTACGGTCATTTCCACGATAGCAAACGAGTCTTCCTCATCCTTGAATTTGCTGGCAAAGGCGAGCTGTATAAGCATCTGCGGAAAGAGAACAGATTTCCCGAATGGAAAGCAGCACAGTACATCGCACAAATGGCAGCAGCGCTAAAGTATCTCCATAAGAAGCATGTTATGCATAGAGATATCAAGCCCGAGAATATCCTCGTGGGAATCCATGGAGAGATCAAGATCTCGGACTTTGGATGGAGTGTACACGCTCCCAATAATCGGAGAAATACCATGTGCGGCACCCTCGACTATCTTCCACCGGAAATGATCAAACCAGGGAGTCAGGAAAATTTTTATAGTGAGAAGGTGGACTTGTGGAGTCTGGGCGTACTGACCTATGAGTTTTTGGTTGGAGAGGCACCTTTCGAGGACACACCAGTCATGACACAAAGACGAATAGCCAGGGGTGAAATGGCGGTTCCCAAATTCGTGAGCCCTGAAGCAAAGGACCTGATTGAAAGGGTAAGCCTTTTTTCTGCTCAAGCGCGCCTTCGATCTGTTTTTGGCCGCCTTGCGGTATCGGAGAATCGACATCAGTCATCCAAAGCCAAGAATCCCGACTCTCATCTTGACCAGCCTTTAAATCACGATCAGCGTTCAAGGAGAGGATGGCTGACGCTTGCTTTAGCTGCTTGTACTGGACCCAGAGAAGCGCATTCCTCTCACTGAAGTCCAGAAACATCCTTGGATTGTCAAGCATTGCATTAAGAGCGAAAGAGCGACTCAGAGAAGCTCCGGATCAAAAGACATAAAGCTGGCTGTACCAGCAGCCATACAAGCACTCAGCAGGACTGCACTGGATGATTAGCTTCGGTGTGCGCCTCTGGCTGTCTCGACTGCGCCGAATGTTTCTTGTTCCTTGACATTTAGGGTTGGTTTGCATAATGCTCGGAGTTGAGGGTATCTCTAAGAGAAATGAACGCCACTGACAATGCTGGTATAATGTTCGCACAGAATATACCTCTTGTTTAAAACACCACCACCTCTCTTCATTTGTAAATCTCATCGAAAGGCCTCGTGTCCGCAAAGCAACTGTCCCAGACCTCATTAACCACCTTTGCAGCCTCGACATCGTCCCTGCAGTTCGGTCTCGCAGACACTGATAACGTCGCCCGGCGTTTCACACATTCCTGATGCTGATACATGACCTTCCATTGCGCCCTGTGCCAAAATTCCCTCCAAAATCTACACTCGCCGCTCAGAGATGAAGCCCTAATTTCGGTGCAAGCAGCGTGCCGTAGATCATGCGTTTCAAAGTTGACTTTGAATCGAAGGTAGTCGTAGGCATGTACCATCTCTATGCCGACTCAGCACCTTGTGTGAACGAATTTCTTGTGTAGAACCGCCTCACCATGCGTCAACGTATCCTCCAAAGGCTCCGGTCGATTCGCGCAAAGCATGATCCCATAATCCGGATGAAGACCCCCACCCTGGGCCGCACTGCATTTCATACACCTAATATTCCCACCATGCAAATCGCCTCCCAAATCATTGATCTTCTGGTGCATGAACCGTACTATTGGGCCTGCGGGCAGTATCATATGTATTCAGCCCACTACTCCATCCCTCTGAATTGTATGGTACGTAAGCAAACAACAACGTACTGTATTGCAAGAGATAATCCCTCTGATCCTCACACCTCTTGCAATCCGCCGCCGCGAAGCGCTCATCGCGCCCTTGCTTGTACTGCCGGTTTCCCTCTTCCGTTAATTGACCGGTCAGGTATCGGAATGTGTTGCGCCATCGGATCCAGGGGTCGGAAGTGAAGTTGTAGCCTGTTTCTGATGATGCTGATGAAGAAGAGGAGGTGTTAGAGGGGGGTTGGTCGTCGGACATTGGGGGGATTGAGATTTGGAAGATATTTGGTGGAAGCTGCGCCGAGGCAAAGATGAGTGCCAAGGCTTCGGGCTCTTTAGGGCTAGCGCTGTTTTTTGCTGAGATCGCCCTCTACTGTGTCGCTATACTACCAACTACATGCTGTCAGTTACAACAGAATAGATAAAAGGTACCTTCTGCTAGTAATATATTTTTCGATTTGCATGTTGTTCGTGATGCCCCCAAGATCGCAGTAAATGAAGCATGACCGCAGCGTCTATGTTGTAATGGGACTCGGAAAAGCGATTCAAGTCGACCATTTTTCTCCGTCCTTGACGCTGGGACTTCATCGACTATCAATCGTTCCCGAAATGATCCCGCGAGTTCCAAGTTTCAGGATCGCTTGCATGCGACGCGCTTGGACCCTACGTGCGTCCGCAATCGACGCAATCATCACATGTCGCGGCCTCGGCTGCATAGTTGGAGCTTAACAGACAATCTCACAGATCGGAAGAATTCTGATACAGTACAACTTATCTGATATAATAATCGTCTAGGACCCTACATCTTTCTAGAACAAATTCCACCAATTGAAGCTATCATAGAATGCAGAGGCTGATAAAAGTCTCGCTCGCCGTCGTTTCAGGACTAATGAAACCTAGTTTGACGGCAACTCCATGTTGTTCCATCGCCTCAAGCCCTGAAAGCGGTCTCCTTGTCAATACGACGTCAATGTTAAAACTTCCAATCAACATCAACATGTCAGAACCAGCAACAAGGCAAGTCCATACATTGTCCACATAAGCCAAGTAGTCAATTCTAAGCCTTCTTTCACAAAGCGCCAATGACTACCCAATAGACCCTTACCAAATGCGTGTCCCCGACACAACAACTTCCTTGATCTTCAGTAAATACGGGCCCCCAGTACACTTTGAGACACTTCTCAACCTCGTCGCCCGAGCGCAATACCAGATAGGTCACGCGATCGTCGCGGCCCATGGGGATGGCCCGGTCTCGCGGCCCAATTTTCTGTGGTCCGAGGGTAGGCTGTACTTGAGAATCAGCCGCCCACTCGCCGAGGAGGAGTTGACTTGGCTGATGCTGTCGGACACGGTGGAGGGGTTGAGATTGTTTTTTGCACCGCGTGGGTGGTTTGAAACCTCCATCACGATCTTAGATGATACTGCAGGACCCGTTGGCAGTGGTACCCTTAAGTATCTGGGCTAGAAACAATGGACGTATTGCTCTGAAAAGACTAACTTAGTCGTCGTCGTAAAATTCAATCTTGATCCTATCGTATCGATGAGCCATCCTTCATGGAGTTTGCCTGACTCCAGAGCTACAGGGTTCTGAAGTTTTAATTACAGCAGAAATTTCGCTAAATTTCAAAAGGGGGACTTGAAAGGTATGACAAGGCCGCTTCTAGCCTACATCTATCTCCTTACGCTGTTTCCTCAAATTTCAGGATCAACCTATCTCCAGGACCGACGGTCACGAACGTCCCGTCCTTTCCAAAACATTCATCACCTGTAATACTGGCACTGAGATTCGTATAGATGGCGGCAATGGCGTATCGCAGCACCGTTCAACCGTCAGCGTTGCTTGTGTACGAGCCCATGTTGCCGAAAACCCCACAATCTTGGCCTCAAGATCAAGGGTGTTTTGCAGCTGCTCTGCCCAGAATTTGTATCAGAAGGTTACTTTCCATCGCCAGACTCTGTCCGATACATACGCGGCTCCCACTGCCCCACGTCCAAAATCATTTCCCCCTCCCCTCTCCTTCCGTCGGGTCATCAAGCCAGCGTTGGGGACGCCACTCCTCTGGTTCAGGGTAGACGGCTGGATTCTGGTGCAGGCACCACGCAAAGCAATTGATTCGCACACCGGGCGGAATTTCCCTGCAGCGCCCCAGGGACGTCGTTCGATTTGGCGGAGTATGCCGTGGATTGGCAGTCGGGTCCGTGTTGCGCAGACGGAGCGATTCTTTGATGACTGCCTGAAGAAGGGGAAGGGATTCGAGTGTCTCCGGCAACGGAAGCTCGGCGAGGTTGGCAGAGTCTTGGATGATCTAGACCTTTTTTCCCATCACTGGGATTGGCAGATTTGAAATCCAAACCACAGAGATTGAAGGAGAATACTATACGATATCAACCGCAATGGCTACTATTGCTCTGCTGGCTTCTAGACGAATTCGACTACTTTGAGCGCACCATGAGGATCCGTGAGGCCGCAGGAATGGGTATCGGCTCGAACCAAACACACGCCATAGAATCAATGAAGCAGGATGGTAAAATCCAATCTTCCACAAATCCGAGAATCGGTCAAAGTTTACCAGTAGGATAAGGTAGATTAACAAATAGATAGATTGATACACATCTCTTGTATTACGTATTGTTGTTATAGAATGAAAGAAATTCGTTTATTGTGGGGGCCAGCTGCGCCACTAGGACTACCAAGCTTGCTTAGGTAATCAACATGTTAAGCCACAGTGAAGAAGTCCGTTCGTCTCCACTGCACACACCGTGCCAAAGCGCTTTGGGCCCTTAAAGAGCGGTGAATTCAAATTGCCCCAAGCTTCATAACTGATCTACAAGGATCTTGGTCTTAAAGCAATGACAAGGTAATACTTCACACATGTAAGTATGAAGGGCCACAAACATCTCACCGTCGTGATCAAATTGGGTATGCATGGCATGGGCCATATTGGAATATAGCTACTAATCAGGTCTATTCTCAGGCTCTAGCTCAATAGTCCATGAGAAGACTCATGAGCCCCTGCTATCCATACTTTCCCTCATCGTTGAGACCGCCGTCGCCCTCATCAAAGATGGACACCGAGTTGTCATTGTCTCTTCTGGAGCCATTGCCGTGGGCCTACGAAGGATGGATGTGGAAAAGAGACCCAAACATTTGCCTAGGATACAGGTAGAAAGCTTCATTATGGTTCTAGTAGAACAGAAGGGCATTGATATCTATTCAAGGCTCTTGCGGCGGTAGGACAATGTCGGCTCATGAGCCTCTGGGAAAGCCTGTTCGCCCATCTACAACAGCCTGTTGCCCAAATCTTACTGACGCGGAACGACATTGCTGACGTACGTATAAGAGGAGAGACCGTGTGGGTATGCGGCAGGCTAACGAGGGATCAGCGGACACAATATCTGAATGCGCAAAACACATTCACTGAGCTTCTCAACATGGGGGTAATTCCAATTGTCAACGAAAATGATACTCTGGCTGTCTCTGTACGTCCATGCAAACCAAGATCCACAGTTCAGCACTGCTTAACGGGCTCAGGAAATCCGTCAAATCGAGAAATTCGGAGACAATGACACCCTCTCTGCCATCACCGCGGCCATGGTGCAAGCCGACTACCTCTTCCTCATGACAGATGTCGATTGCCTATACGATAAAAATCCTCGGACGCACCCAGACGCTCAAGCAATCGAAGTCGTCGAAGATGCATCGTCGATTGAAGCAGACGTGTCCTCCGCCGGCTCTTCTTTGGGAAGGGGCGGCATGTCGACCAAGATAGTCGCGGCCCGTCTCGCAACTTCTGCAGGCGTCACCACGGTCATCACCCGATCCTCGACCCCTGGAAATATAGTCAACATCGTCAACCACGTCCAAGCCCAAAAGGCCGCAGTGGTTTGCTCTGAACTCTCTTCGGACGCCGCTACCTCTGCAGCCAATACCCCTTTGTCAAGTTCCATATCCTCACTCCACTTTGACCCTCTTCCAGTCCCACCACTTCATACTCGCTTCCTCCCCGACCCCTTCCCCATCCGCGACCGCTCCTTCTGGCTCCTTCACGGCCTCGCCGCCCGTGGCACCCTCTACATAGACCAAGGCGCTCACCGCGCCCTTGCCTCCAAAGCCGGTCTCCTTCCTGCTGGCATAGTCGACGTTGAGGGGCAATTCGCACAGCAAGAAGCCGTACGGCTAGTGGTTGTGAAACGAGACCTGCCCATGTGGTCGTCGGCGGCTCATGAGAATAGCAACGATGGGGGCGGTGTGCCTGTGGGTGTGGCTGTGACGCCTACGGAGGTGGGCAGAGCGCTCGTGAATTACTCGGCGGCGGAGATTGCAAGGATCAAGGGGATGAAGAGTTCTGAAATTGGTGGGGCGTTGGGATACGCGGATTCCGAATACGTTGCCTTGAGGGAGAATGTCAGTTTGACAAAGGAGAAGAGTAGGCCCGTTACTCCGAGTGCGAGTTCTGGTAATGTTGGACAGGTGACTGGAGATGGAGTTGGTAGTACGAGGGTAGGCCCCTAGGGCCAGAAAATACTATCCCCCAGCATCTGCGAAAAGCGAGGCGCTCCTATAACATCGAAATACTTGGCAAACAGCAGCTATGAATCCCTTGGCACGGCTGTCCTGCGCAGTGTGCCAGTCCACAAAAGCACCGTCATTGTCCCCGGAAGACCCTTACTCAAGCAGCCCCTAGGCCATATGCAAATCCACCATTTCCAGTTGCATTGCCTCGAGATATATAAAATTTGCCAGCACATTCAGAAAACGCCTTTCAATCACATATCCTTGCATCTCAAGATAATCATCATCTAGCATCCATCATCTGACTGCTACTATGCCCCGTCATGTCCTCAAAATCCAACGAATACTCATCCACCTCCCGAAACTTATCCACCAGCCTCTTCGCTTCATCCCTTGCCTTCCCATCCAGCGCGGGAGTCTTCCCCCCCCTCCCTCTCCCACTCACATCATTCTCGTCCGCATCCCCCTCCTCTCTATCATCGCCATCATCATCATCCTCATCATCATTCTCGACGTCAGACTCCACAGCCCTCTTCCTCGAATAAGTCTTCGACAAGCGCTTCCCAGGCGCCTCTTTCACTCCCCCCCCGCGCTTTTGCGCCACGGTAGGGTTCGGCCTCTTCCGTCGCGTCTTGGTCGTCGCGTGGAAGCTGAGCTCGTCTTCGTCTTCGCCGAGACCGGTGTTGTCGAGCTCGACGTCGCTGCTGCTGGGGATGTCGTATTCGCCTCTGGGTTTCGGGCGAGCGCGCCGGCGCGGGAGCAGGTTTTGGAGTGTGGCTGTGGTGAGCGGTTTCAGGGGGATGGGTTTGACTGGTGACGGGTTTGTCGAAGTGGATGAGAGGGGGGACGGTGCTTGGGATAAATGCTTGCGCCTGGGTTGACGAGGGCGCGGGGCGGCCTTGGTTGTTTTGCCGCGGGTCTTGTGGGCCTTGGGTTTCTCGGGGCTGCTACTTTGAGGCGGCGCGAGAGTGTCGCTGTCGATCTGCCGCTGTGGGGTTTGAGTGGAGCGTTGTCTTGGAAGTGTTGGTTCTGGCCTCGGATCTGCTTCGGGTGACAGGTTGTACAAGTCCTCTGGCTCTTGAGGAGGGACTGAAGGAGGTGATGATGGAGGATCGAGCGATTGCGATGCTGGGACTTGAATCTCTGGAGTGGCCAATTTGCGCTTTCGTGACCCGGAAGTCTGCCGTGACGATGAGGACGTATGCTGGGCATTTTTCTGTGACATCGACTTGATCATCGGAGTGGACTCATCGTCTGGTTGAAAGTCGTCCAGTTCATCGTCGTCCAGATCGTTGCTTGGATCGTCCTGTGTATGTAGCATTTGGAGCAGGCTCGGTTGTCTGGCTCGCTTTTTCAATGAAGCCCCTAGCATTGATGGCTGCACGCGAGGTGTCTCTCCAACCCTAGGTTCCAAGCCTGTCTGAGCGCTCTTGATAGTTGCAGCATTGCTTTTGTCACTTGAAGATGGCTTTGATAGTGGAACGGCTGCCGTGGGTATCGAGGATGGGATTTGTTCAAGATCTGTTGCGACCTCCGCCTGTGGTGCATCGTCCCCTGCTTTCCCCTCCGCCACCTTCTTCGCATAATCAGCCTCCCTAGCGATCTTCGAGAGTGCAGCTCTCGTCTGGCTCGACAGTGGCTTAAGACGAGTCGGTCCTATATCCTCTTGAGCCAATGCCCCACTCATCGTATATTGCTGCGCTTTGAGACCGCTTCCACGCGCCCCGGTCTTTTTTGAAACCACAAGCCCATCACTATCGTCGCTGGTAGTAGTGACGCGTCCTGAGGATGCGGGCGAAAATATGTCTCTTTGCTTCTGTGATGCCAATGCTACTGCTGGTTTGGCGAGGTGGGGGAAAGTGATGGGAGCGGATGGCGCGACCTTGGAGCGCTTTGGACGAGGCATTGCATATGTACTTGTTCAGTAGTGCGCGGATTCGATTTCGATTGTGGGCTGCTTCGAGAGTTGGTGGGTGCTCTGGACGATGTTTGCGACGCGTCGGGAGTCGGGATTCTGCCAAGACCAAAATTGATAAGACTACCGCGCTAACCCAAGACGATCTTCGTGTACACATCCGAGGGATCCATCACATTTTTCTCCATTCTAACAATATCTCATTGAAATCTAAGTGTGAGACTTTTGCTGGTTGATACAACCATCTAGATCAAGACCTTACTAGAAGGGTCATAGAGTATATATACATCACATCGCATTCATTCATCAGACGACTATTAAGCTACGAAATGACTGTACTAATACATCACCTCTTTTGACTATCAGCAATGTTAACGAAGATACAGGTCTCAATGAAGGGTCCCTACGACCAATTCATGCTGTTTGGTGATAGTTTGTTCCAGCAGTCTTGTAGTCAAGAGGCTGGCTTTGCGTTCTGTCCGGCGCTGCAGAATGGTATGACTAGACTTCTGGGTTCTTCATCGCAAGCATACACACAATCTCTCTACCACTACCTAGGTCATTCACAGGTTCTAATCATGAACTGCGCCCCCTAGCTTTCATTAGACGACTAGATGTTATCAATAGAGGCTTTTCCGTATGCCACCTGTCGCTATGCGCAACACTCGAACGAGGCTGAGAATCCAGGGATACAATACGGCCAATGCATTACTGGCCTTACCAGGCTTCATGCCCAAACCAGAGCAAGCACATCTCAGGTTCATGGTACGTCTCACACCCCATTCTTTCCGTACTCCGAGCTCATGTTCCGCTGGCTAGGCCGTCTTCTTCGGCGCCAACGACGCTTGTCTGCCAGGAAGCGAGACAGGTCAGCATATACCACTGAGCGAGTACAAGAAGAACCTGAGAAGCATCCTTGAGCATTCATGCGTCGTTGTTCAGAAGCCTCGGCTGATCCTTCTTACGCCCCCTCCTGTCAATGAGTATCAGATGGAGAATGCCGAGCTGCAAAAGGGCTACAGCTACCCATTAAGGACCGCGGAGCACACAAAGACGTACGCCGATGCGTGTCGTAGTGTCGGAGCAGAGCTTGGAATTCCAGTGCTTGACCTCTGGTCCATTTTCATGGCAAAGGTTGGATGGAAGGAGGGCGAACCGCTGACAGGCTCGAAGAAGGTTGCAAGGAACGACATCTTGGAGAAGCTCTTGAATGATGGTGAGACATAGTACAGCGATCTTCGTGAGAGCCGGGTAATTGCTGAGATCGATACAGGCCTTCATTTTCGACCAGACGCCTACCGGCTTCTTTACGATTCAATGATGGACTTGATCCAGAAGGAGTGGCCGGACCAAGCTCCAGACAATCTACCCTTCATATTCCCTTCATGGCCGGAAGCACCCAAGTAGCTTCTCCTACGTTTGCTTCTCTTGAGATTCAGCTTTCTCGGCATATATATATAGCATATAGAATGATTCACGACTCAAATATCGTAGATGTCTACCCACTGATGCGAAATTCGGGTTTTGGGTATCTGCCTATCTGTCATGAATAGCATAGTATTTACCTAAACGCAGGGCTCGTATCTCAACAAGTGCCGACGACATACTTAAGCGGTCCACCATGATCGTCGACTTTGTCGCAAAGTAGCATGACTCGTGTTCATCGCTTCGTTGTGTCCTCGATCATGAAACATCAATCCCTCGTCCCCAATTTTTTTCTTTTCATAAAGTCCCGTTCCAGCGACAGGCGAGGACAAATTCAGACTACTCCCAACAATGCATGTCATCCGACTAGATTCCTTCGGACAACGATGCTACTTGCGCTATCGCTGCCCGAGGTCAGCCTACAAAAAGGACCACAGACCACGTGATACTGAATGAATTGGAAAAAAAAAAGGGGGGGGGGGGGTTGCTACAAGTCATGAGTACCTCAGCCCGGTACCTTCGCCTTGTACCAGTCATCATGGTTCGCGTCCTGGTCCCCAAAACTGTACTCGTACTTACCAGCTCACCACCAAGCCTTCTGCACCACCCCCACCCGGCTCGGAGGATAACTCGGATCTAGCGCTTTTGCCCGAACGGTCCTCGGAGTTCCGCAGAACCTGTCAATTTTTTCCAAACTAGAGCGCGCAGAGCGTAATAAGTAAAGTAGCCGAAGAATAACAGGCTGTTAGGCTTTCCTTCAATATAAGGCTGAATGTTGTACTTTAAAGTAAGGTAGGTAGTGTTTCACAAGCACTGCCTGCTTTAGCCTGCTTTGAGGCTCTTGGACATTGGTTGGCGCAGCTCGTCTTAATTAAGATACTTTCAAGGAAGGCCCCTACCGGTTGGTGCCCGAAATCTTTCCCAGCCAAGCGCCGGAAAGTTTTAACGTGGGGGCCAAAGAGGCGCAGCCGCGCAGGGGGAAGCCTCTGATGCAATCAATCCTTTCCTAGAGTATCCATCGAGCCATCCAATACTTTACTGTACAATTCCCTATTCCCAGGCTAGCCCTTCCGAGAATGGTTCTCACGGTCCATCATCTGCGCCGGTCCCAATCCGAGCGCATAGTCTGGCTTTGCGAAGAACTCCACCTAGATTACGAACTCAAAGGCTACGACCGCGCTCCCATGCTCGCGCCGCCGGAACTCAAGAATTTGCATCCCCAGGGTGGCGCACCCGTCATAACGGATGGCGATGTCACCCTGGCCGAGTCCGGGGCGATTATGGAATATATACTTGTCAAATATGGCGAGGGCAAATTAGTAGTGCCGCCAGAGGGGAAGCATTATGCGGATTATCTATACTGGTTGTACTTTGCAAACGGCACTCTGCAGGCCACAATCAGCAGAAACATGTTCATGTGCTTGGCCCAGACTCCTGCCGATAATTCGATGATGAAAGCGGCCGTGTCGAGACGAGAGCATGCGATTGGTCTAGTTGATGACAGGCTGAAGGATAACGAGTGGCTAGCGGGGAAAGAAATCACTGCTGCCGATATTATGACGGTTGTAAGCTTGACGACCATGAGGCTATTTATGCCGTACAGCTTGGAATCGTATCCCAATGTCCTTGCATATCTGACGAGGGTGGGTGCCAGGCCCGAGTACAAAAGAGCGATGGCGAAAGGCGACCCTGGATTGGAACCTGTGCTAGGTGCTGAGGCGCCTGAGCCATTCATAGGAGGAAATGTCAAGCTGTGAGATCCTGGTGCAGAGGATGTTCTCGATGAAGACTTCACTGAGGTGGATTTGGTTAATGTTGGATGATTTAATGAGAGGAAAGAGTAACAGAAATGCGTCACATCTCAGCCCTGCTGCTGATCCCTACAGGTCACTTGATGGATGGCAGATCGTAATAGCATTGTTGTAATAGTCCGTTATACTCGCAATTCCATTCACATTGGCTTGAGAAATCAAGGATCATAGCAGTTTCGACGACGAGTTTCGCTGGTGCTTCCATGACGGCTTGATTTGGTCTCATGATATTTTGAAAACTCAAAGCCTGCGCGTTTACATCAGCCTCTTTGGCCTTGCCGGATTGTAATACACGTAACGTAAGGCCTACAAGGCTATCTGGTGTAACCGTCAGCGGAGTATGCAGTGCTGTCCTTGAAAGCGCTTCTCAGTCATTCGTGACAACAGTCGTGAATGTTTCATCTTATCACGCTGATTAACGTATTTTCGACAGCTGAACAAAATGGACAATCAGGCAAAAGAAGGCGTATTGCGCCTTTTATTTGATTGACTTATCGTGGCAAGAATATATACCGTCAGCTTACCTTGACAGCTCGCTTATGCACCTTGTAGAGGTAGCACTTTTTGTTGAGACCTTAGAGAAAGCCCACCTTGTAAGTCGCGCCGCAGCAAAAAGAGCGGTCTCCATGCTAGAATTTCTAGCTCCCGCAAAAACTCTTCTAGCACCATGTAATATGTCCGACATCGTGAGTCGAATGACTAGCATTACGTACCTTGGCTGTGCTTAGAAGCCATGCTTGCGACGAAAGGAACGGTATGTTTGCATCTCACCAACTGGCAGGACGCCAACTAGCGGGTTCTGCGGACGCTTATAAGTCAGATGAGCATGCGGTCAGTGGGGGCATTTACTTGCCGGCGTTCTTTTGAGGCTTGAATGTAATAATAAGACACCAGACATCAATGATGAGGGTGGCGAGTGGGCAGGAATGTTGGTGCTTCTCGAGGATTTTGTTTTTGTTTTGGGGGCGCGCAGCCAGAAGGCCTCTGTCGCCCAATGCTTGTCGGTATTTCAGGGTGTGAATGTAACAGTAAAATCAATTAAAACGATGGCAGCCGTGAGAACATCAGCTGATTGTATCCAGGTAGCCTTACGAAAACAATGCGGCATTGAGTAAGATTCTTTGCGTTGGTGCTGCTGCGGCACCCTGTGGCTGAGCACAGCCAGAGCGCCAAGACGCGCCAAGGATCACTGTGACTCTGTGAGCCTCATAGCTTTAGACCAGAGGTCAAAAGACTCGGCATTCGCTACTACTGTACAGTATATAAGTAGAAGTGACATTGCCATTCTTCCAATCCCACGGACAGTTTCAAAACTCACAGAGCCAGTTCCTGCATTATAAATACTCCACTTTATAGGTTACATCTGAAGCGCCAGGCCTTGTTTCAGACTCGCCCACAGACTGCCAGGACTACCTAATTCAGACATCAAATGCTCACGGACGTAACACGTACCTGTGTTATGTCCGCTTAGCTATATGTCTCCGCCGACCGTCCTCCAGCAGTTGTCTCGGTAAGGCCATTCAAAAATCTCTGCAAGGCTTCCACACTAACCCCAGTACAGCCTCCAGGCTCTCGAGGACAAGTGCGGTTAGTTTCTCTCTTCAACAAAGCCAAAGCCCCTTTTCCAAAATCCCGCAGCCTCCAACCTTCAACGAAGCGCAAGAACCTCTCTTGGCAGTTACAGTCGACTACTCCACAGAGTCAGATGTGCAGGATTCAACGATTCCGTCTCGTCTACCCAAATGGATTTCGTGAAGAAAGAGAGCAGCTGCTACCTTGCTCACATGGGACTCACAATCAGCCTTGCATGCACTATGAGATTGTCGACTTTGGAGATCGCCCTGCCTTGGCCCCTGACTCGAGGGATCCCACGCAGCCTCATGTCATTCAAATCGAGCCTAGGGATGCCGAAACTTCACGACCCCGACCGAGTGGTAGAGACAGATCACAAGGTCCAATCGAGGGTCTAGCACTGAATTTCAGACTCTGGAATCCGTTCTCGTCCAAGAAGAAAGAGAAGAAAGAGAAGAAGCAGTACTACTTCGTGAGGAGAATTAAGAAGTCGGAACCTCGCCCACCTGTCATCCGATCTCAGCCTCCAATCCCACCCCCTCATCCAACGCCTTTCGTACCGCCAGTACCGCCCGTGCGAGGTAGATCTCCAGTCGTCTTACCAATCCAGCCTCCTCCCCCACCTCACCACTCCCCTGAGCGTGGACGGAGAAGGAGAGGTCGGCATACCCCTGTCGTAATCCTTCAATCAAGCGAAGAGGACGAAGAAGGGTCATCCTCCCCACCAGAAGCGAATCGTGAACACATTCGCCGCACCAGATCTCTATCCCGGCTCAGATATCATGCAGAGAAAGAGACCATCAGACTAAGAGAGCTTAGACAAGAGAGAGATAGACAAGAGCGAGTGCGTGTAGGAAGGATCGAAAGGGAAGAACGTGAAGCTCGGGCGCGAGCTGAAAGGGCAGCATTTAACTTAGAGCGGCGACGCGAGAGGGAGGAACAAAGAGAGCGACAACGCGAAAGGGATGAACGTAGGGAGCGAAGGGAACAAATCAGGCAAGAGCGTCGAGACCTCCGAGAGAGACACCGTCTTGCATTTGAAGAGCAGGAAAGACGTCGGCAGCGGGAAGAGCGTGCAAGATTACAAGAGCAAGAAGACCGTCGGCGTCTGAGAGAGGCCAATCATGCACGACAAGAACGAGAGCGAAGACGTCAAGAGGTGGAAGACGTTGAGCGCCGCAGAGCTGACCGCGCTCGGCGGCTCCGTGATGAACAAGCCAGATACCAGTATGCAGAACAGCAGCGTTATGCCCGAGCTCGCCAGGCCCATGTTCCCCACTATCCGCGTCATCCCGTCAATGTTCACCGAAATGATGGATACTTCGATAGAGGCGAGCGTTTCGAAGATGATGACATCCGAGCAGCGAACGTAAGGCGATTCGAGAGGAGAGCTAGGCCGTATCGTGAACGGTATGATGATGAGGGCTGGTTAAGAAGACGCCATACGGTGGGTGGTGGTCAACGAGGGTATTACGGTCAGGGATGGCGCGATAGGTATTAGAGCTGCGTGCGGCGTTGGGAGTTGCGAGCCTGTGATCATGTTGATGCGTCCTCCTCATGTACTATTACTCATAGACTTTTGGCCACGATGTTGCAATTTTATGTTCCTTACCTGATCCTTGCCATGTCATCGCAAATGCCATTCTATCGAAGCTCTAAGCTCGGACTCAATGTGCGCGAAAATGCAAGGCTTCAAGTAGGAGTTCTCAAGTATCCCTAAAGACGCTACTCGATCCGATCAAGTACACATGTACACAAGTACACCTGCAGTGCACAAAAGACGAGGCAGCCGTAGAAGTAGGGTGGTGTCCCGGTGAAATGAGGCTGCGATGGCCTTGAAAAGTAAAGAGCCGAGAGAGCCTCTCAGCAGCTCGGCGTAAATCTCGGCCCGCACGTACCCATCGTTGTCTCACATTCTTCAACCGACAACAACAACAACAGATCAACACCGACAGCCTGGAACACCAACCAAGAAAAGCGAAGGAAAGGCAACAGCGTCGACTAGCATACCAGGCGTGTCCCTTCTACTCTCTCTCATACGCAGCAACTAACCTGATTGCCAGTCTGAGCTAAAATGGACCTGCTCCACATCAATAATACTAGTGCAGGGATGTGTCGCCAAGTATTTTTTGTAGATGATAATTGTCCAGGTGGACAATATGGGGCTTTACTTTCCCTAAACTGTTGTGATGTTTGGGGTAGATATGGCGAAATTGGCAGAGTCTTGCTTGCCGCTGGTATCATCAGCTTATTTCGCACCACCTACCTAAGCAATAATCGTCCCACCCGGCTACTACTCGCTACGCTCATGAGGGTACTACCGTGACGTTGTCTATGGAATGGAATTGGATCCAATGCAGATATGTGCATCACTTCAGAGCCACAGGAAGATGATTTGGCGCAACTGCGCAAACATGATCGTGAGCCCTTAGGCTTTCAATGAGAGCGATATCACTGTGAGCTGGCAAGAAGCCTTACATGACAGTGTATTCATAGTGAAGGATGGTACTCTACGTATACCCGAAGCCGACGGTCATTCGCAAGGGACTAGGTCCGCGTGTGCACGAATATGATGAGCACTTGCCTTCAAACAGCAGAGTGACCATTTGATCCTATCCTGTTTGGACGATACCTCTAGTCTTCCAGAGACTGCATTTCTCGACATTCACATTATCCTTCCAAACATCATCATGTAAAGCAAACTGTGCGTGACCAAAAGGTACATGGCATATCCATGAAGAGCTTCTAAGCCGAACACACTAGTCAGACTCCCATGCTCTACCATGCTAAGCGCTGAGCTAACAGGCTCGACGGGAGGGTTCTTACCAGACGTAGAAGTCGCCGCTGACCCAACCGGCGGGTTTGCTGTAGGCGCTGCAGTCGAGGGGTTGGGGCCAGAGTCTGACGGGATATCATCGAATTCGAGCACTGCAAGTTGGATTTGGTAGACCCCGTTGTCTATTCCGCCAACCTCCTAAGATGATTGGGTCAACGACCTTCAAAAGGCCCCAATATTTGAGGAGCTTACTTGAGAAGTCCAGCTAAGCAAAATGTTTTTGCCATCAACACCAGTGTTACCTGTGCCATACCACTTATTGACTTGATCTTTGGTTGGAGTGTTTATCGGGTACAATGATTGAGCGAAGTAGTGGGTGTTGAAAAACTCAGGATGAGCCATGCCGGCGTAATTAAAACCCCCTGGGCCAGTGGGCGATGCGTACAGCTTCTGCTCAGAGGACCAAGTATATCTGACTAAAGCCTCCGCGTCCTCTGCCACAATACCCTTGCCATTCTTCCCTCCAATGACCCATGTCGTATCCTGGCCTAGCGGATTGTCGAGCTGTAAGTACCGTCCGTAGAAGGTGGAATCGACCATTTTGTTGAAATACACCATGATGAAAGTCTTGAAGTAAGGGCTGTAGAACACACTGCCAGACGAGAACGTGCCGGGTAGGTAGATGTTTGCGGCGTCCTGGAGACTTGGCTTCGGGGGCATATTCGAGAAATTCTGGCCCTGTGGACTCCAGAACGTATATTTTGAAAAATCGGTCAGGTCATTCATACCGACTCGAGCCAGCTGAAGGCCGGAGGCAGTCATACCAAGTAGATAGACATCACGGCTGGCCGAGTCCTTGCCTGTGACTGTATCCATACTTGTGTACCCGAGGATTGATGAAAATCCCCCGTAAGCAACCTCAGTTCCCGGGATGATGAGGTCACCTTGGCGAACAGCAACGGGTCCGGAATTTGGGGCGGTGATGGTGATCAAGGTCATGCCTCGAGCTTGATATTCTTTTGAGGGATCTTGAGGCTTGCTATCCACATAAACTAGTGGTGCGTAGAGGAAAGCTTGCAGTGTACTGATGGGAGTAGGCGATGTACCAGGCCCTGTAGGAATCATCAGACACCAAATAAAACGGCAGATTGATAGCATAATTCTTGCTTGGCAGATGAGGCTTACATATTGCTACTCTCTCCTTGCCTTTCATCTGCTCGTTATACTGCAGCTCGTCCGGCTGAAATGGAATCCAACCGCCAGTGTCGACAGTGGTGTGGGCAAGAATCGCTGTCTTTGGGCTCCCGTTAGGGTTAGTCCCCAATTTGACAACCCCAAAGTCAGCAATGGTGGCAACATTGTTAGACGGCTGATTCACATAAGCGGCAGTGTTGGAAACAAAAGACAGTTGGTTTCCTTGTGTGTCCATGCATTCTGTATCATCATAGAGCCAGACAATGTTGCCATTGATCAACGCCGAGTAGCCACCATCGCGCGAAACATTAGTCACAGCCGGAGTGAGCTGTGGTCCTAGAGTAGTGACGTTCTTGACGGCTATGAGCGTCCGTGCTCTAGTTAAGATGCTAAACATTAGAAAAGAGCTTATAAATTTCGAAACACTTGGGGTGTAAGGCATATTTGCGTAGGCTTGATAGACATGTTTCTGGAATCAATACAGCTCAACATACATTTCGGACGTAGCTTTGGGGTCTCGCGCTAATTTCACAAAGTGAAGTCGCGGTTAGCTTAAGTAAAGCTGTTTTCGTTTGATGGCAAGACTATGTTTACTTCAAGAGAGGCCGACAACTTAGCAATAGCACCCATATTCTTGGGAAAAAACCTTCAAATGCTGGTATCCCAGGTGTTTGCAAGCTTGAGGTGATTATGAACATGGGGATCGCTCTCTGGCCATGACACAGACGGGATCACACGGCAATATTTCAAAATCCATTGCTTCGACTACTTGTACCCCACTAGAGCACTATTATTGCAATTGATGTCAAACAGTGCGCATGACGAGTCCTTAGAAGAAATACTCATCATTGACTTCGCTTTGCCGAAATCGACAACAAATTTGTCACTTTATTATCCTGACCCCTAGTGTCTTGAAGTGACTGCGGGTCTGTTACTTGATCACGACTAAGAATTGGAGCAATATGTGAAAGGGTCAGGTTCAAGAAGAGCACAGAAGATGATGTTCCGACGTTCCGAACCGTTCCGGACGAGGCTTGGAGACATGAGCTTGGGATATGGCGACTTTACAATTGATAATGCCACGCCTACTTCGCTCTTGGAGCGATCGTCTAAATATTGTTGTATTGATTGCTAGAGACTCACTTGTATGTTTGATCATTTTGGACGTCCATTGTGGGGATCATAGTTCTCTTTGATACGAGCTTGAGCCTTTGCAACTCCGTCTTCTTCCTGCTATTGGCCCCCTCGATACCAATGCAACTGGACGCGTGATAGAAGAGAACCACCAGCTCCGCAACTTTGTCTTCTCTCCTATAATTTCAATACTGGCAGATGTCTACGAGGCTTGCGCCAATTTCCTACGCTTCATCCATCGTTGGATTTACAAGTTTCGCATTTACCTTTTTCACCTTCGTGAAGGTGTTTTGGGAGACGATATTGACATTATGGCATGCACCCAAACAAATGAGAGCCTATCTCGACAACTTAAGGATCGAAATCCACAACGAGAGAGCCTATTTCAAGTCCGCACTGAGAAGGACAAGATCGAGAAGTAGGAGTGTCAGGAAATACCACGAGGATGTTGCGCCTTTAAAAATCCTTAATACTACCGTCAGACGTATTCATCGCCTCTTCACAAAATTGGAAGAGCCGTTCTTGGACATTTCACCCTCTGAAGCCGAGAAGGACATCGAGCGCGACTCCGAAGAAAGCATTGGCACATCTTACGCCCCGATGACCCTCGCCCGTCGGTGGAAGTGGATGCGGACCAAATCCGATATCATCTCGATTGCAGATGAAGTCAACCGGATTCAGACCCAAAGAATAGCTTGTGATACTACTAATTTGTTAATGTGGGTTTCTTGTACGTAGGCTTCCGGAGGCGCCTAGACTGACTGCGTTCCGCAGGAAACTCCATCATATGGACAAAACTATCCAGGACTTTGAGGACAGACTATGGGACATGTATGATCATACTAAGCGTTCAGTTTGAAAACATTATGCTGACACAAATTAGTGAAGAACACATCATGGGCGAACGGTTGGACGATGGAAATATATACGTCAGGAGACGAGTGAATAGGTCGCCAAACAGGTTATCCAGGTAGAGTAAGGTAGGCAAAAAATGACTCTCCCTCGCAATATAGATGATGATGATGATGGAAACGATACTTGGCTGTTAGCCTCAACTTGAGGGGACTGGGCTTTCATTTGGAGACTCTAAAGTGTACTTTAGGGCTAGCGAACCTCGGTAGGCGGGGCTCCCCTCCACGGTCATTTCCCTACACTACAACATAAAAGTCGTCAAACAAAACGAGGTCATTACCATATCTTTGGCAACCCTTTTATAGTGGACATATTCGCTTGTCTCGCATGGCTGGGAACAAGCCATGGCTTCGTGATGCCATGGAAGCGTCTAGATTGGTATGTATACATCCTTTTACCTTCTCAAGACGAAATCACTGAGGGGAAATGCAGGTCTGGCAGCTCGCGTGGCGTCGATCACTCGCTGCATGGATACATGTTCCAATCGGCCTTTTGTGTGTCCTATTGGCTTGTTGGGGCGTTCATAGCCTTATCGGCTTGAGCTCGGTTTCGTTTCCTGCTTCTGTTGCTTTATTGATAGTCCTATTCTTCGCTCTGATCATATGCGAGACTATTCTTGGTGACCGGAAAACCAAGAAGCTAGTGCATGTGATTGATATTCCTGTAAGCCTCTTATGCCTTTCAGACCATGAAGACCAACTCACGATAATCTAGGCCGGGTTCGCCCTTCGTTATATCAATGTATTCTTCACGCCGTCATTCGGTCAGTCCAATGTGGTACAATCTTGATGGACTGTTAACTGCTTGGCCAAAAACATATTACTGACCTGACAGTCCTGCTACCCCTTAGTGAACCCGTGAGTGGTGTTGAAGTAGGCAAGATCATTGCCGTCTTCTGTGAGGGCAGATGATCTCCTATGACTTGGAAGATGCTGATGTCTGTCAAAAGTAGGCGGCTTTGTGATTATGTTTGCAACTACTGCGTACTTCACTCGCGGACTTCAGCTGCTGCTTGGCGGTTCAAAAAGAGCTATCATTGAGCGAGCCGAGGAAATGGGCGCTGAAGATGACGAGATTCCCCTGACCCAATTGACCACAAACCCACCAACGCCCGAGGCTTCTTCAACTGACTTAGGGGGTACCGACTACTCTTCGGGCGAACCAAGCCAAACCATAGCCCATCCATCCCGGACCCAAGACCCCTCTCAAGTCCGCGTCACGAACGGGCCACCCCAATCCGAACATTCCACCACATTTACTCCTTCCCAGCCGATACCCCGGCAAGATCCACTTCCTCCGACCCGTCCTCAAATCTGGGCTACCCTCATCAATAATTACCTCGACCCCCTGACTTACACGCTCCTCTTCCTCCTCCTCGGACTCCCGATCTACTACTCAACTTCCTACGCCATGCCCGCGCACCTCACACTCTCAATCCTAACATACTTCCTCGCTCTCTCCCTCCCCCCCAGCTACAAACGCATCATCCACCCCGTCCTCCTCTCCTCCTCCCTCACCATCCTCCTAATCTGGCTTCTCGCCCTGACCAAACAATCGACCCTCCACGCCGCCCTCTCAAGCTACAGCACTAAAACGCGCTACATCCAGCTCTTCAGCGGCCAAGGACCCCGACTCCCCCCACCGGGCGCAGGCGACGTCTTCAGCTCCATCCTCGACGTCTCCATCGTCGCCCTCGCCCTCCCAATGTTCCAATACAGACTCGAACTCAAACGCCATTTCCCAAGCATCATCCTGCCGAACCTCCTCATAGCAACAGGCTCCCTCTTCGCCTACCCCTCCCTCTGCCACGCCCTCGGCATCTCGCCCCCGCGCTCCCTCTCCTTCGCCTCTCGCTCCCTGACCCTCGCCCTCGCCACGCCCGCGACGCAGAACCTGGGCGGAGACTTGCAGCTCGTGGCCGTGCTGTGCATCATGAGTGGCGTCATGGGCGTGCTGATCGGGCCGGCCTTGCTGAGGTGGATGCGCATCCCCGAGGACGACTATGTGACCCGCGGCGTGACGTTGGGGGGCAACAGCAGCGCGATCGCGACGGCGCTGCTGTTGGTGAGTGATCCGCGCGCGGCGGCGTTGAGTAGTCTGAGTATGTCGATGTTTGGGACTGTGATGGTGGGATTGACGAGTGTGCCGGTCGTTGCTAGGGTCGTTGGGGGGTTGGCGGGCTTGGGAGGAGGAGGAGGAGGAGGAGGATGAGAGTTTTAGCGCAAGCGTTTCATTGAGTCTAGAACGTTTTTCCTCCGAGTGTACGGTTATCGTACAGCATCGTTGAGGATGCCTCTTGTCATGAAACGCATGAGTTGATACAATGTAACCGCTGGAAATGCCCTGTCATGATCTACACCGCAATGCTCCGTATTGAAAATGCTCAAGCAGACCCATTGGCGCCTTCCATCTTCCCCTGCTTGACCAGCCAGCCCAGCAAATCAACTTTAGTGACGACTGCTACTGGCTTCATCCAACCCCCTTCACCATCCTCCTTTTCCGTCACCACAGCCGCACTGTTCCACTCAAAGAATCGTGACAATGCCCTCAGTGGCGTATCCAGGGTGATTTCCACAAACTTTCGTTTCTGCGGCACACCCTGACTGTCCGCCTCCCCATTGGTTTTCAACGGAGATTGTGTGTGGGCATGCTTGTGGTTCTCCTTCCCCGAAGGCGGCGGTGGTGGTAGGGGCGCGAGCTTTCCGACATCCCTCGAATCCGTGACGACCTCGCTGATC
Source organism: Usnea hakonensis (assembly GCA_013423325.1). Taxonomy (NCBI): domain Eukaryota; kingdom Fungi; phylum Ascomycota; class Lecanoromycetes; order Lecanorales; family Parmeliaceae; genus Usnea; species Usnea hakonensis. The sequence goes on along the minus strand of BLJB01000012.1, from coordinate 146,482 downwards.
TTGGCGAAGTTGAACATGACGTCTTCGACGGGACTCTTGCCCGTGGCCCGACCTTGGCTTATCCAGCTGAGCAAGTTTCCCAACGTCACCAGACCGACTAATCGTTTCTTGCCCGAGGCTGCGAGCACGGGTAGTTGATCGAAGCCCTTCTCGCGCATCGTCTCAATGGCTTCTGTACAGGAAGTTGTTGTTTGGACCGTGGTGACGGGTTTCAGTCGGAGAGTGCGGATTGTGGCATCTTTGAAGGGCGATTTGTCTTTCGAGGTTGACATTGAGGATCGGCGATGTTGAGGTGGAAGAATTGGTGATGGAGGATTTGTTGGCGGGGGTGTGGGAGGGAGGAGGTCGTTGGCTGCGAGCCAGTCATCGTCCACAAACTGTACGATCAGTATGGGGTGCGCGGAAAGAGATACAAGGGGCGCACCTTGCTAAGATAGCTCCGTATGCTATCTGGCAGTATAACAACCACCACATCACCTTTGCCTAACCCCAGTTCCTTCACGCTCTTCACCATAGCAGCAATCGCACTTCCGCTACTTCCGCCCACGAGAAGTCCCTCTTCAGCAATAAGCCTCCTCGCATAGGCAAAAGCTTCCCTATCGTCTGTCTTGTACCAATGATCAACAGTCTTTTGGTCCAAAACATCAGGCACAAAGTCATATCCTATACCCTCAACCTTGTACGACTCATTCGCAAACATATTGTTTAGTGTAGCGGGCATTGCCAATATCGACCCGTATGGATCCGCAGCAACAATTTTGACATTCTTGTTGTGTTTCCGTAATCCTCTCGCGAGCCCTGTTATTGTGCCACCTGTGCCTGCTCCTGCAACTATAGCTGTAATCTTGCCTTCTGTTTGTTCCCACACTTCTTCCGCTGTCCCGTATTCGTGTGCCAAAGGGTTGTCAAGGTTTCCGTATTGATCTAAGATGTGGGCATTGGGTATCTCCTTTTGTAACCTTCGAGCGACACCGATATGTGATTCTGGCGAGTCAAAGGCTGCTTGGGTTGGGGTGCGAATTATGGTTGCATTCAGGGATCGGAGAACGGCCACCTTCTCGGGGGACATTTTCTCAGGCAGGGTAATGATTGTTTTATAGCCTTCAAGTTCTCAGTAGGGTGTGTGCAGAAAGGATGATAGGCTAGCCGACGTACCTTTGACCGCCGCGACCAAAGCAAGACCGATACCTCTAGACGCTGGTCAACCTATGAGAACGAAGCTCCAACGCATTTGTCCTGTCAGGAGGCTTACGTATTTCCACTTGTCGGCTCTATCAATGTATCTCCAGGTTTGATTCTACCCTTTCGTTCTGCTTCCTCAATCATTCGCAACGCGATGCGGTCTTTGACGCTTCCTCCGGCATTGAAGTACTCAAGTTTTGCATATATGGTAGCTTCAATGCCCAGACTCTGAGGTATCTTGTTCAGCTTGACCATAGGCGTATTCCCGATCTGTTGGGTGATGGTGTCCATTACCACTGGCGGTATCTTGGGTTGTGTGAGAGTCGACATGGTGGAAAGGATTCGAGAGTCGTCTTGTTAAAAGAGGGTGGAAAAGGGGTTGGAAATCTTTGGACCTGAACCTGTGAGATACTGTAATTCTTTATCTAAAAGTAAAAGCCGGCTCTAGCCGAGAGCCTTTAGCGCACAGGAACCCTTCGGACACTACTGATGTTTGGACTTTTGATACCCACCCTCGCTCGGTAGGTTTTCACTTTGCGGACGGAGCTCAATATAGGTCTGGCATGAACAAAATTGGATGCGAAAAGACATATCTTACTTTCTTCATCTTATTCTATCAATTGGCCCAAATTAGGTGTCTCGAGTGGTATATCTTATCGAGACCTACTTCTAGAGAAAGCTGCCTTTTACAGTCATCTCTTGACACAAGATCATTAGATCATTCGCCGACACCCTTTCTCGACCAGACCTTCTTGTGCTTTCTTTCCGCTATACCTTCTGCCGCAGCCCAGTCTGGACTTTGACTTTCCCTGTATTGCCATCACATGGAGGTAGAATTATAGTCCTGACCATGGGCGCCCATGCTTCTTTGGTAAGTCTAATATGTAAATGATAGAGTAGACTCGCCAGCATAAGAGAATGGGAATCGTCGCTTCGGACTGACGCTAAGGTCGGCAGATCAACATATCTTCCACTTGATTGGCCGATTGCCTACGCTCTCTGCGCATTTACCAACATGAGACTAGCGAATCCTGGCCCACAGTGAATGCTCCACCAAAGCCCAGAGCTTCCCTCGAAAAAGCCTTCTCTTCAGGCAAGACGCTTGTGCGACAAATCTCCCGTTGGTAGATTGATTATTGTGGTTCCGCTCCCCCAAAGACCTGCCGTGCCAAGCCAATCTGTCAAGCTCCATTAGTTGCCTTGCTCCGTACGTAGAGATAGCTTCACACTCACAGCCACAGAAAGCAACTACGAAGCCGACACCCCGGCTGGCAAGAAGTATCTGATCATTGTTCACGGTATAGCCAACAGCGAGCAGCATTGTCTCGAGATCGAAGAATAAAAGCGCCAGCAGAAGGGACCACGATGCCCGCGTTGCAGCGACTGTGAATATGACGCTTAGGATAAACCAGGCCCACACCAGCAGCGCCAGCGCCTGGTTAAGCTCCGGTAAGGGCTTGCCAGTCACTGTGTCGGTGTACGCGGCCAAGACACCGGTGCCGGGTATGTAAATGAGTGCATAGGCGATATTGAAGCCAGCATATGCAGAGAAGAGAGTCGCACCGAGCTGTTAACACGGTCGTCAGCATCGCGCATAGAAGCAGGGGAAGCAGACGTGGGGCTAACTGTGTTGCCAGTGACGAATTCCATAATGCCTGCAATGTACTGGCAGACACCTCCGAAGAATATCATGGTCGTAATGATGATGTTGGGCGCTTCGACCCCTCGGGTGCCCATTCCTGTCAGGGAGACAAGGAAGACACTGGTCGCAAAGGAGAGGAGACCTAAAGGCGCCGGATTCGCAAGGCGACGGTGGTATAACGGCATCCCCGGTTGGCTGCTGTCGTTGGTGCGCTGGGCCTCCAGACCTACAGAGGTGCCTATATCCTCCTTTTCAGGCGTCGAGGAGAACATGACGAACTTCGATCTCTAACACAACACGCCAAGTGACACAAGACGTTGAGTAGTAAAAGATGCTGAGTAGTAAAAGACAATCAAGACCTTAAGACTGAGTGATGGAAGCCGAGCACTCCAACTTGTACTGGAAGAGTACACAAGGACGGGGTAAAGAGAGAGGAGTGCGATAAGGTATGGAAGCATAAACAGATTGGGTTATCTATAGAGAAATTCGCGGGTAGGATAAATGCTAGCATAGCGGGTGGTTTACTGACGCAGATGACGCATGGAGATTCCACTGCACGTTCACTAAGAAGAGGAGAACCAAGGTACCTTCCAGTTTGAGGTGTTCCAGGTCCAGTAGACGCCATGTTACAAATGCTTCCAGACAAATCAACCTTCCTAAAAAGAGTGTGTGGGTGGAGTACTGTAACCTAAGTATGGCTCCCAATGGCGCGGGTATAGAAACGGGTGCCTTTTTTTTTGGGTATGGGTCTACTATGCAGCTGAGCGAAAGGAGATCCAAGAGGAACCAAAGACTGCGCGTCCCAGAGCTCTTGGTACCGAAGTCTGAGACAAAGCCTAACCCTACCTAGATGCTTACCTATCTTCGGAAGGCGGCCCCGGTTTTGGGTGTAGGTGTAGGGTGTTATCCGAAGAGTCTTGGCATGCCCCAGGACTTTTGACGCCGACCTTCGTATGGCTACTTATAACACATGTACGTAACACTGGTGCAGGGCCAGACAATACTCCGTGGAATCAAATTGTCAAATCACTAGCCGTCACTCCAAACTATTCGCATGCGCTCATATTGACAGCTACCCTTCGTCTTCGGAAGCCAGATTTCTTCTCACGACCAGAGCCCACAGTGGCTCGAGACTCTTGGATGTTTTACGCTGTCGAAGCGACAAACACTACCCCGCTTGGCCAAAGAGGGTTGGCACAGCCCCGCAGGTTCAACGATATTAAAGTACATGTATATGTAAATTCATATTCCATTTTCCGCTAGTATGCCGAACCGGACAATCGCTAAAGCCAACGAGACCAAGAGGTGGAGAATGAAACAATTACCGGCAGAACTCAGGAAGCCGCGTCTTGGTCTCCTGACTCTCCATGAACCTCCTCAGCCTAGTCTAGAGTATGGCCGCTGAGATAACTTCTCTATAAGATTCATTCGGCTGACAGATACATTAGTATAGTATTTGTTCATGGGCTGCGAGGTGATGCCACTAGGACTTGGATGAATACGGAGGTATTGTGGCCGAAGGACTTGCTGCCGCAGGATTTTCCAATCGCTCGTATTTTGACATTCGGTTATGCTGCGCTGGTCCAAGGGGAAACGCCCCCCTTGATCAAAGATCTCGGTCAGACTCTTCTGAATACGCTCGCCATTAATCGACGAAATAAAAAAGCCACGACCCGGCCTTTGATCTTCATGGCACACAGTCTTGGTGGTATCGTAGTCAAAAGTGTACGCACTAATCATATCTTTTTACCCATGAACCACGCTGAGATCTGTAGGCACTCGTATATTCTCGAGCTCTAAGTGTGGTAGACAAGGATTATCTTCAAATCTCAAACGCTACATGCGCCTGCGTTTTCTTCGGAACGCCTCACATCAGATCGGGCAAAGCGTCCTGGGTACAGATGAAATCTCAGATATCCAGAGCATTAGCTGCTCATTCGCTATCATTGACTCGAAATCATAAATCAATGCTAGAGTCAGAAGAAGCGGAAGATATGCTTCGTCTCTCGTCAGATTTTTGCTATAAATCTGGTCATATAAAGCTAATTTCATGTTTTGAGACAAGAACTACTTCAACCGACAGAGGAAGACTTTTGGTCAGTGAATTATGCTTCCGTAGGATACTGGCCTGACCGACTGTGACAGGTAGTACCTAAAGAAAACGCCGAAATGAATTTGCCAAATGAAGTTGTCATTGCGATCGACGCAGACCACATTGAAATGACCAAATTCGACAATAGAATGGATCCGGGTTATCGCCTTATTCTGAATCTCATACGAGACACTGCCTCCGAAATTGAAGATTTAAGGCAACTTGGTAAGCTTAGTACTTAGCTGAAGATCTACCTGCTCATGATGTACAGCCGCTCCCAAGATAACGAAAGGAAGACTAGCGGGTACTGAAATTCCCGAAGGTATAGGAGCTTCCAATGAAAATTTATGGGTTTACTTATTATCATTAGGCCTACATGACACTCATGAGGAATATGGCGCTGGTTCTGAGGGTATGCTTCGTTACACACCGCTTTCACTGCATTGCTACTTATTGATATTATAGAACGCAAAAGACGATTTCTGTCTAGTCTGCGATCAGATTGGTTGGATGACGTAATGATAGAAGATAACTCTCCGGGCACTTGCGAGTGGGTTCTTTCCTCGCAAGCATTTCAGACATGGCTATCGAGCTCAGAAAAGATCTTATGGATACAAGGAAGAGCTGGAACTGGAAAAACAGTCTTGGCTAAGTTTCTATACCGGCAATTGTGTGGCGTGCTCGCAGGTAATGGGGACACCTCTGGCAATAACAGACCGCAGTGGATTTTCAACGCCAGCAACGTTTTCTCGAGGCCCCGCCCAGTCCTTGCTTACTTCCTCGATTATAGTAGCCCGGTACGAAACAGCGGCCTCAGTGTGTTGCGATCTTTGCTATATCAAATCTTGACTACCGATCAGGAGTTATTCAGGCACGTTCATGGCAAGTCTGTGTTCTCTCGACCGGAAGGGGGTGATTTTGGCCATTACGCGGAACTGCTCAATGCAATATTACGAGATCCGTCCTCGAGAGGAACAATTATAGTGCTCGATGCGCTCGACGAGTGTGAGCCTACGTCTCAAGAAAAGATCATTGACATGCTGTCAAATCTCGCGAATCAATCAAGCATTCAACTACTTGTCACTTCGAGACCAGATACAAGGTTCAAGCCAAGATTGATACTAGATCTTAGCGATTCTGTGGAACATTTCGAAGTCGACATCAAGTCATATGTAGAAACGGCTGTCAAAAAGCTCGTAGTGGCACAACTCTCTGAAGAACTGAGAAGTGTAATCACGAAGACATTATTAGCGCACTCCTCGGAAAATTTCCTCTGGGTTCAACTTGTGCTCCAGAGCATCTCAAAAGTCAGAACGGCACGAATGGTTCGAAAGAGGCTTGAGCATTTGCCAAAAGATCTGCACGATGCTTATTTTGATCTTCTCAGTGGATCGACCGAGTCTACTGATGTGAACGTGCGTAGGACACTCTACTTTGTTTTGGTCGCCAGAGCGCCGCTACAAGTCAAAGACTTGTCTGCAATATTAGCACTGTCACATTGTTGGGACTTCCCAGAAATTGATACAGAGGAAAAGTTCAACAAGCGACCGATTTCGACTGACACCGGGGTCACCCCCAACTTGAGAGAAATTACCGAAAGCCAGACGGTGAATTTCGAGAGGGAATTCAGACACCACTTTCAGGGACTGTTGAGACTGAATGAGACCTCCGTGTCACTTGTACATTATTCCTTGCGGGATTTTCTGAAGATGCCAAGAGAGATTCACAAATTCCATGCGACATTCAACTCGCACTCTTTGGGAAACAAGGACAGAAACGACCTGCGGCAGGTGCATGGCACCATGGCCGTGCTTTGTCTTCAATACATGCTTGCCGCTTTCCAAGGACACAGTGATCCACTAGATTTCCTGACTTTTGCCTGCTTCTACTGGGCTGAGCATGCCCGGAGGGCCGAAAACTCACAGAACATTCATCTGACTCCCTTAGTCAAATCGCTTTTCTTGAAAAAGGATTTCATATCTTCCTGGCTCCGTATTGTCGCAAATAGTGAAACAGCGCAAGTCGAGCTGTTGCCGTTGAACGCCGATATTGCGTTCGTCCTTACAGCCTTTGACCTCGGTAGTCACTTCGGTGAGATGCTGGATGTTTCGGTGAAGTCTTTGCGATCGATCGATCAAAAAGGAAGAACACCTCTACATTTCGCTGCGGCCAATAACTCTCTAATGTCGATCCAATGGATTCGGAACGTTCTTTCGGCTGGTGGTCAGGATTTAGGTGATCTGGCCACACAAAAGGATCACCAGGGAGAGTCTCCAATCTCCTTAGCTGCGCAAAATGGCCACGAGAGACTTATGGAGCCACTCCTGCTCTCAATGAAATCAAAGCATACTTTCGATCCTCGTCTATTCAAAATCATAGCGGACTCAGGTAGCGTAGGAATGTTTGTGACCCTCTATGAGAACACAATGATCAAGTCTCTAGATCAGGGCATGTCATTGCTCATCGATGCAGCAGCACTTAACAGGGTCGACCTTATGACGAGAATATTGATTGATTATGGTGGGCCAGAATATGATCAAGCCCGATTGGCAGACTTGGGGATTCGAAGAAGCTTTCCTCTTCTACATGTTGCCCTCCGAAAGAAGGCTACTGAAGTAATCGAGTACCTGCTTGATTGTGGATATCCTCTCTCGATCATCGATAGTAATGAAGACACTGCTCTTCATGTTGCCGCACGGGAAGGAAATGAACAAGTAGTAGCAAAGTTTATGGATGCGGGAGTCTCGGTGAACTGCTTCAACAAAGACGGAGAGACTCCTTTACACATCGCAAGTAAAATCGGGCTGCCAGCAATAGTACGTACTCTCTGTGATGGCGGAGCCGACGTCAACCTCACTGGATCATCTGGACGCTTGCCGGCTCATCTAGCTGCTGGAACAGGCCAAGAAGAAATCATCTACATACTACTTCAATTTGGTACCAACATCAATGTCGTAGACGGTGCTGGCCGTAGCGCTCTACATTTAGCAGTAGAAGCGGGTCAGGCAGCTACAGTCTCTGCATTGTTAATGCATGGTGCTGATGCGAAAGCGATCGACGACGAGGGAAAGAGCACTGTGCATTATGCTGTTGGATCAGGAAACCTAAGTGTTTTATACATGCTATGTGAAGCCGGGGCTGATCTTTCAGCATTTGACTATTCGCAGAAAACCCCACTGCATCTCGCCGCCAAATATGTTTCTGCAGTTCTTGTTCGCGAATTGTTAGCTTTGCAGACGGACCCGAATGTACGCGACTCAGATGGCCGAACGCCCTTGCATTACTGTTGTCTATCAGAGCGGTCGACTGTCGCAGTTATCAGAACTTTACTGGAAAATGGAGCAGACGTTCGGGCATGTGATGTTCAAGGTAGATCTCCAATGCATCTAGCAGCCGAGCAAGGACTAGACGCTATTGTCCGAGAACTTACTCTCTTTGGTGGGGACCTGCATTGTAAAGATTCAGATGGCCAGACGCCTCTGAATTACGCAATGAGAAATAAGAAGTCCGCGGTGATCGAGGTCTTGCGTGAGCTTGGGGCTGCCAATTCAGTGGAGAATAAATTGAGTTCTTTTGCAGATTCCAGACGTAGAGCTCTGGGAAGCATTGGTTTTGGTGCGTTGGAGGATACTCGAAGGGGCTCAGCGAGTAACATGCTATCTTAATAATGTGAACTAGCTATCTGTGTTTTCAAACCGTGGGCTCTCTGCTTCGAGAGTCAAGCGAAAAAGATCAAACGCAATACTCGACTCATCGACGATCCTCAGCAACAAAGTGGTACTGCGAAATATCCAGACGTCAGTCGTCAACAAGCACTGGCACCAGGTGCAATCTGCAGTTCTCTCCTTTTCTGGTCAGTTGGTGAATGCTGGTCGTTGACGTATTCGTCAGGTCCACTGATCAGCCGCTGGCTAGTTCAAACACACTAGGTTGCTCACGCTTGGGATGTAGGATGTTTTTCCAGATATCTTGAGCTTGGATTACTTACAGGTCCAGAACTGGATGTTAAATAAGCCTTCGCCAATTCTCCCTGAGCTAATAATGCTTCTGTGGTGGATAAACGGCGCACTTGAAACTTTTAGTGCATCTACCTAGCAGAGTTTGAAGTCGATTTTGGTGTTGCTTGGCACACAATACTTAAAATCGTACTGTGAGAGCAATTCATGACAAAAATGGCATATGCTGTCCATGCTCACAGCTGGCTGGGATTCCGCGGTGATCCTACATTTTGGGCTTGACCAATGAGCTTCTCCGAGACTTTCACGACTGGTCGACTTCATCTCGAGCGAAAGCTTTAGCCTTTCTCTATTCTATGACACGCTTGGCGCATAGATGCTCTTTGATGGAAACAGATCAGCCTTCTCCAATGGATTCCAAGTCTCTTCTCACTAACAGGAAATTTACTTCAAAATAGGCACGTAAGTCCAACAATGATGGACTGATAGACATTTCCTAAGAAACAGTATAAAATCTCTGATAGCAAAGAATGTACTTACTGATCCCACTTGTGATGGTTTGGGGTATCAGCGATTAAGGTCCGCCTGACAAAGTAGGTGCCTTTTTCTTTTCATACTGTTCTGTTCCTTTGATAGGGAAGCCGTCTTGTGGTACAAAATGCATCAAGCGGCTGCACATAGGATGCCTGAGAAAGTCAGAAGCTGGGATGCTCTGGGATCCCATAGTAGTCTGATAAGGAAGCCTCTATCTCCTTGGTATAAAACTGTGGACCAAGTTCATGGATGCAGTCTGCTACTGAGCGGCATACTCTGACTTATCGGTATATATATCATTTATTGAATGGGTGGATTGTCATTCACACCTGGGAACGTCAAAAGACCCGATAACAAGGGAAACATCAATCATGTTATACCCCTCTCGAGTCCATCTTGCCGCTTAACCCGCGTGGGCTGCTTCTGGGTGCTCGCCTTCATCACGGAAAGATCAAATGAGTTGATGAGAGTCTTACTGGTGTTTGCGACACTACTGCAGGCTCCGTCGTGGCGTCTTACTATTCCTTCAGCCCCGAAGGAATGGATAGTGGACCCGACCCTCCACAATGCACGATTACGCCAGAGGCGGCGCGCTGACCAGCCTTGCCATATGGTGTATAAGAGGCTGTGCTGTCCACTGTCAACGTGTCTTTCCGTAAAGACCTCTTTTGAAAAGGACACCGTCCATGCGGCTCCTAACATGGAGAAATGAATCGCATCGCGCGTATTCGCTGTGGCTCATCTCTGGCCTCAGATCTCATTTCATGCTTCTTCTGCCCCAAAGATGTAGACCATGTTCGACCCTAGCTACGGACACGGCTTATAGGAATACGACTGGTTCCCAACATGAGGGTGATCTCTGTTACTGTCAGCTTGCGACAGGTATCCGCTGAAATACTACACTATCCTCTACAATGCAGGCCCCCATAGCCTAATAACAAACTGCTCGCTCGACATTGTGAGGTGGCGACGACAGATCTGCTAAATCACAGCTGCAAATATGTTCTCGCTGGAGCGTCCCCGATGGGTATGCTGGACGGCCGTTGGACGGAACTTACATTTGCCTAAGCGCTGCTAGGAAGATTGAGCCATGGAAGTTAACGTGTCAAGCTCGAATCTCAAGATCCGCATTGAAAAACCGATGTTCCTGTCCATGGAGTCCTCCCCCGCTTCTGGAGTCCTCCTCGCTTCATTATGTCTTGGCACCAGATAATCCTCCCCACAGAAAGAGGAGCTCTCTCAGAATCGAACCAGTGCTAGTGCCGCCAAACCCTGGATCTCGAGGACTTTCCGCACTCCGGTATCATGCGTTGGTCATTTCCTTCGCGGGCAGTCCTCGCCCTGACGCAGCAATTCTTACAACCCCTCCCCCCCACTCTCCCACCAACTCTTTCCCAGCTTTCATCCGAAGACTCATATCACCAACTATCACGCCCAGGTAACGGCTTATCGTCTCTGTGGGGAACAACTTCGTTTTCTCGGATCAATTAAACGGGTGTCTTGGCTGTCTTCAATCTTGTGCATATGTGCTCTCTTCCCCGCGGCCAATTCAATTCCTATCCGCTAGGCTGCTCAGGATCATGTCAGAAGATTACGGTGAAGATAATCATACAACGGAGATGCGGGAGTGAGCTTTCAAAAATAGGTTGTACTGTTCAGGGTTGACAGAACATACAGAGACCGAAATGGTTACGACCAAGGACTGTCCAGACATGGCCATCAGCCAACGTCTGACAGATCTCATTTAGCTTCAACTGGGCCAGCCTGTCAGGGTGAAGGTTACGGTCCTCCCAGTCAAATGGTTTCAAATTCGCAAGCTCCTCAAGTGTTTGGCCTGCCTAAAAAAAATGATCATCAGTCTCTATACCACCAGGCCCAACCATATGGCGGCTACATTGACTGGGCTGTTCGTCCTGGACAGGACCGAAATATTACTTTCTACAACGACCCCGAAGCGGTACAGGAGGAGCCCGTCTCTACGGACCAGACGCTCCCCCTGATCCCACAGCAACAACATTCTTCATCTTCATTCGATGCCTTCGCCCCCCTCACTTCTGACTACCCTGCTCTTCACGGAGGAATCGATCCTAGTACTATCACTGCATCTTCCGATCCCGTTGGAAGTTCCACTTCTTTTGGAATGAGCGATAGCGAAACCGAATTGAGCTCCTGGAGTGTCAACAATCCTGCTTTTTCCAGGCCTGGGTGGGATGGTAGTTTTGCGGACCAGCGAGACTTCTCTTCGCTCGGATCCACGTATGAGCAAGATGATTGGCCCGTCTCTTCTGATGTCTTATCGAAGTCCTTCGAAATAAAGGGTAAGCACAGAATCTCACTACCCTTTATTCAGCCACTGACATGCGAAGACCCTCATGTAGGTTCGGGAGCCCAACGCCGCAATCAAGCCACGGAGCCCATCCTTACGAATACTAGCAACTGGACGCTAGGTCATGGCAACGAAAGAATGAACACATACGGTGTGCATCCTTCTGTCGTGGACCCTCGCGCTGTGGAGGACTTCAACCGTTTTCAGGCGAGTGTGGATGCGACGCATCATGGAGGACGCATTGAGCAGGGTGAGTCATTTCTCTATCCAGAGCAACAATACTATCAAGCCATATGTCAAGTCGGAAATCTCGGTTACCAACTTTTCGATGACCTAGCGAATCCCACACCTTCTGAGCTTTATGCTCCACCGATTGAAGGTTCTGCTGGAGCTCCGACTATTACAATGCCACGAGGTAACCGTCGCCAAGCGCAGCCTACTCGTGGTCGACCCGGCTCTGGGCCCGTGATGGATTCCTGCGAGAAATGCGGAACTGAGTTTACGGGCGCCAGCTTCAGGAGCACCAAAAGGAAGCACATGCGTAAACATAATTCGCCTTTCCACTATAAATGTCAACTAATCAGCATACATGGCTCACCCTGCCCAAAGATCATCAAGTGTGCTACGAATAGAAGGAGACATGTAAAAAAATTTCATACATCAGAGGCGAAGCTTTTGCCAACGAAAAATCCAAAGAGAGACCCGGTGCCATTTCTAGATGAATGGTTTGAGAAGGTGCGAAAGAGCGACGAATAACTGTCGAATTCTCTCAGGCGAAGTGACGGGCTGCATGGCGAGGGTTGGTCACCTTTGTGTTGCTTCTTGGTGTCCGAAAGAGGTTCGTTCCTGTATCAAGTTGGATGGGAAATTGTCAGTGTTTTGCTTTATAAAACGAGAGTTTTGGAATATGTAAAGGAAATTTACCACGGTCTTTCAAGGCCAAATGTGATGATCGGGGAACCTGTACGTGAGAAACTTTGCCCTCATATAAATAGGCACCTCCATCATCGTCAGGCAACACTGTTCCATGAGTTCCCTAAGCCTTGTCTTGGGCTCCAAATGGCAATGTTTCGTGTCATTTTTCATTTTGTTTCTGTTAGGATGTGCTCCACATAGTACACTTGAACTTCTTCAAGCAAAATTGATTGGTGATCCTAGGGAGGACTCTTCCAAGCAAAGTTGATTAGCGGAATGAGGAAGAACTTGTAGACATGAAGCTCCTTGAGTAATTTTGATTGGTAGGATTGAGGGAACTTGTGTAAAGAAGACTGCCGTGGAGGACTAAGAGACCCAAGTCTTGTGAAGCACCATTGATTGGTGATATCGAGGAGGACTTCCTCAAGCAAGTTTGATTTGCGGGAGGATTACGCAAAGAAGACTTCCGAAGAGGACCACCTGAATTCTTTCAAGCAACTCAACTGGCGGTATCGGGGGAGGACTACGCAAAGTAGACTGCCAAGGAGGACTAATAGACCTAAACCTCCATTAGCAACTTTAATTGGTGGAATTGGATAATATTATGCAAAGTAGAGATATAAAGCTTTTTTTAAACAACTCTGATGCGTGAAATCGAGGAGGACTTGATTAAGCAACTCCGATTAGTTGAATCGGGGAGGCCTGCGCAAATAAGACTACTAAGGAGGACTAAGAGACGTGAACTCTTTTAAGTCGCTCTGATCGGCGGAACCGGGGAGGGTTTCGCTGCGGGAGTTTACTGTAGGGGAAGACTATGCGGGGATCACTGCTAGGGAGGACTGATGAGGAGGATCTTGCGAAGAGGACTACTCGAGAGAACTGTGTGAAGAGGACTGCCCGGGAGGACTGCTGAGGAGGACTTCCTGGCAGCATTATGCGAAGAGGGGTCCGGGAGGACTACTCGGAAAGGCTACTAGGGAAGGATACCAAGAGACTGTTACCGGGGGGGTGCCTATAGAATGAATGCCTATCACTGCCAGCAGACATGCTATCAAACCACCTCTATCATGGAACGTCTTACCATTGAAGCTCTGACACAACTTCCGAGGGAGCGGAGATCTCGAACAGAAGTGTGGATAAGTCAGCGAGAAAGGCACGAAGAATTCGCAGTGCGCGGCACCACAGACATCGTCTATCACAATATGAAGGCTTCGCAAATCGTCCTCTCTGCGATGCGCAAGGTTCGTGAACGTTGAAAATGCGACAGGTGGCCGAACGCGAAGACTAGGGGTTCACACGGAGAGGGGTTCACACGGAGAGGGGTTCACACGGAGAGGGGTTCATGGGAAGGGAGGAGAGCTGGAAAATGGACGCTGAGGTAAGGAGTTGGATGATACATTGATCAGCTTCGATGCACCACTGACTTCGAAATCCATTCATCCAGCGGACAAGAAGGAAAAGAAATAGGGATATGCGAGGAGCGAATTGAAATCCAGGCAATCGACATGGGAATCAAAAAGCCTTACACACTTATCACTCTCTTATGGAAAGACGCCCGAATTCCCATTCATGTTGTGTGGGAGCAATTAGATTGATACTCACTCGCCTCTGAATGTTCCCACGCTCTATTGCTTCCTTTGTTTCAAGCTTTGGCCATTGAAGCCAAGGATCTTTTCTCGCAGTCAGACCTTTTGGTGGTCGTTTCTTCTTCAGAGTCGTTCAGACCACCTTTATTATGCGACTATGTCTCGTGGAAACAGACCTGAAGATGGGTGGAGCAAACCACTGCGGTCATTGACGTATGTATGTCTATCGCGAGAGTTTTGCTTGGTATGTAATGCAGCCAGGATGCAATGACAGGTTCAAAGAACTCGATTATTTCAATTGTTGAGATGTGATGTGGCATGTGGCCAACTCCATTGGCGACCTGCGCGTGACTGAATGGGATCAATTTCTCATGTGTCCTCGTAGCTTATGCATCTTGGTCCACGTTTGAAGCATTGCATGACTTTGCCCTCGGCTGCTTTAGAAGGCAACAATACAACGACACATCATGTCTAGCAGACCCGGACGACTTGTTGTGCACCCAGGTGGCAAGCCAGGGATAGTCATCAACTCTAGCAATTTCGTCAGAGTGTATACATTCGAACACTGAGTTGCACTGATAGAAGGGTTTCCAATTTCGAATAGCTCTAATCAGTGTTCTCTTGACGTCGAAGACGCGTCAAGGCCTGGAACTCATTCGCGCCATCTTCCGTGGAATTACTTTACGGCCGTTAGTCGGCCGTATGATGTTGATAAAGACCTTAGCTGAGTATTCCAGGATGATCGGATTGAGTGACACGAACGAGTCAGGTGTAGCATACTTGGGACGCTTCGTGCGTCTTTGGGCACAGTCCAGGCATCCCGCCTTAAGTCGTAATGGGTACGACGTCCATGATGGAACCCATTGCGCGAGGATTATCCTGCACTTTGATTACAACCGCCTGGGCGGTAAAATTCACCCAATCCTATCTCTTGAAAAATTTCCAGTCCTCCTTTCCGATTCTCCCGCCCATCCATTCCTCCCATCCAGTCCTTCCATCCAGTCCTCCTATCCAGTCCTCTTATCCAGTCCTCTTATCCAGCCCTCCCTACCAGCCTTCCCATCCAGTACTATTGCGTAAGCCCAATCCTCCTGCTCTTGCGTATTTTCACCTGAAGTCGCCTGAATTCGCCTGATTCCGACTGACCGGGCAACGGACTGATGCATTCAAGCTTGGCCTATGGCAGCTTCATTGTGCCATATCACTATTCTAGTACATCACGAAGCTAGGCTACACAGGAGTTGCCATAACCGATATATATAATCAAGTCTCTCCCCAAAAGACTAATTTGATCACATTCCAATCCGTTAACTCATAACGATAAAGACCTTACAAAAACTTCAACTCTTTCCATGTGCACATTATATTCTTAGGCACTTCGAATGCAAGACATCCAGAAATTTTCCTCATTGATCGTCACACCATGTCACATAGAAGCCGCAACAGGTATTTATAGGGAAGTTGACTGTAGGACTTCGACAAACCACCGGTCCAGCATCTCATCGGTCTGGGGGTTGGGTCTCCTGTGCGTGGATACGGGCGGTAACTCCGTCGACTCTCTTGGGTGAAATCCTTCGACATGTCTCTTCCTATTGCGTTTCTTGACATGCCCTGTGCAGGGTAACCCATCCTTACTCAGTAGGCAGTTGTATTGAAACTGTTCCTCATGGTGTTCATGCATGTGTCTACTCAAATTCTGCCTATTAGCGAAGTCCATATTACATTCATGGCACCTATTGGAACATCCAGGAGCTATTTGACTGTGAGTACCATGGTCAAAGGGTGGTGTCAAGTTGAATACAGTGGAAGGCGGTATATTCCTTGAACTAGGAGCGTTCCTGCGCGCCAAAGCTGACGGGTTGCTACGATAACAGCTACCAGATGAGATCGTATTGTGAGGATACCCTTCGATCTGTGAGTTGTAGGCATCTATCTTTGTGTTGTTCGCATCTTCCGCGAAGGATCCGTATTCTCTCGAGAAATCCGGGCCCGCCAAGTCCTGGTCGATTCCAAGCGTGGATGGGTCAGTTTGGTATTCAATCCCCTGCAAGTATGTCCCTCGGTTCGGACGAGGAGTGTTATTCGCTATGGGCACGGAATTCCAAATTTGGCTGGGATCGACTGTGAAACCTTTACTTTTGTTAGTTGCCGAGCGACAATTGGATAAATGTCTCCTACCGTCTGATGTATGATGGTCGTTTGAGAGTTTGGCTCTACCTAGCACCCGGCGACTCGCCCATGAACCCATTCCACTCAAGACGTTTGGTCCTTGCTCGTTGCTCTGCTCAGCGCCGGAATTGTAAGGCTCTATGGGTGACAATTGAGCAGTCTGTGGACCGGAATCAACCATTGAAGTCAAAGAAAAGCGGTCTCCGTTGTGGGAATGCAAGACGTGCCCCGAACGTGAATCTTCTACCCCGCTGATGCAGCTCGGTGGTAACGGGTATAGATTTGACATCTGACTCGCTGTATACGGCGGAGATATTCGAGATTCTAAAGGCGCTGAATACTGTGGGGTGGATCTTCCTGATGGCATGCTTTGAGATTCAGGGCGCCTGTAGTGTTGCGATACTTGGGAGGTAGTATTGGAGAAGTTTGCTTGAGGAGCGGTAGACGAGCTGCCTTCACTTGCCTGGCTGCCACGAAGTGGGAATTGAGGTATTCCGCAGTAAACTATTCGTTGAGAAGCTTAAAGTGCAAGTGTCAATTGCTTTGGGGGAGGTCTGGAGTTGTGGTGAGGTTTCCAAAGAATGTGATGAACCTTGTGGGTAATCTGAAAAGGAACGCACGCTTTTGACAAAGAATTGTGTGGATAAGGGAAGCTAAGATTCTCAGGTGTAGCATTCAAATTTCGTAAAAGCGCAGGTGCGAGAGGTATGTAGTATATTTGAGCGAGGCTGGCAGTCCTCCGGGTACAGAACCTGTCATCGTCCCGCCCTCGGCCCATGATTGTTGACATGATCCTACAGTACACATGTTCAAGGCGATAGAGAGATGCGGAGCGCTCCGCTGGCTTAATCCGCTTCCTCTGCTATCTTAGCGGAGGATTGCATACCAATCCTCGTGTTTGGAAATTAAATTGGCTTCCCAAGCTTCGTAAGAGCCTGGGTGCACAAGAGGTCTCCCAATTTGGTTGCGTTTCGTCTGAGTGATCCCTATCTTCGGAGTAAATTTGGATTGTAAATAAGGTCCAAGACACGCCCAAAACGTTTGGTGACTTGAAGGGTGTGGACCAGATCATTGCAGAATTACCTACGCCACATTAGAATTTGAAGACTGCGAGAACGCTTTGCTATATCGAGGGTAACGGCTTAAAGGGAGGATCCGCAAGGCATAAGCTAGAACATAAAATGCAGGTACCAACGCTTGACCTCAAAGCCGGAGATCTATGTAAGCTGAGGTAGCTAAGGTAGAGGAATTGCTGAGGAGAGTCTGCCCCCAAGGCGCTAAGCCAGCCCTATGCCTAGCCTTTAAGCAGATCCATGGCAGACACCTGTTGGAAGTCTTGTTATAATTCCTTGGTGCCTGTGTCTCTATGCTTACTAAGCCACTTCCGAAGCCACCCGAAAGTCCTGGGAATGCCAAGACTCTTCGGATAATGTCCTGCACTCAAGTTTGGGGCCGCCTTCCGAAATAGGGTTAGGGCTTATCCCAGGACTTTCGGTGCAGACCTCCGTACCACCCGCGCTGGAAATATTTCATCCTCATCCTCACTCCCACTACATGCTCACACACATCACCCACTTAAGTTGAATCTTCATTTGAATCGTCATGGCAGCAGCCGCAACTGACCCTCCTACTTTTTCCCTCTTCACGAGCCTCCCCCAAGAGCTTCGGGACCAGATATGGCGCGACGCCTTACCTGAAGACGTCGGGCCAACCTTGTCCCGTTATCGAGAAGGGTACTGGTGCCCCCGACGCCTCTTGGAATCCGACGAGGGCCATGACCCCGACAACGATGAGAACAATCTCAACTTCGAGTTCCGCCACGACGTATTGGACGACATCCGAATCGAGATAGCATTGGTCCACGTCAACCACGAGGCCCGTGACCTCGCCTTGGCCTGGGTTCGCGAGCAGGGTATCGAGATACGCCGCCGCGAGGATCGACCGTCTCCGGTCTTCGTGCGCCCGTTCGACCCAACACGGGATGCCCTGTACGTCCCGCTGGACCAATGGTTCCATTTCATCTACGAGCTGGACAATCGACTCTTCCAACCGGATCTCTTCTTACGGCCCGTAGACTGTAAATCGGACCTTACGCGCGTCGCCGTGCCCGCGGCGCTACTTCAAAGCGAGGCCGCCTCGCTGCACGACATGTTTCGGTATCTCTACAATCTCAAAGTGTTGCTTATCGTCGTCGACCCGCAGCCGGATCCGCGGTCTGCGGATGATGATGTAATGGTGCAATATCGGTGGGATTTCGAGAACGTATGGGGAGGAGCCTTCTTCTGGAACCACGACCGTGGCGGCTTTGATGCCGAGAATACTGGGCACGTCGGCGACGAAGCCTTGTATGGGCTGATCGAGGAGGCCGGTCGAGAGCTCGGTAAAGGGTTGGTGAATGACCACATCCGCAGCTTTGAAATCCGGCCTGTCTTTGCCGTCAGGAGATGAATGGGGGTTTGCGAGCGCCCGCAACGAGTCGGTTAGCTGTTTTTATTCAGGGTATACGGACTCTAATGGTAATCGGATCTACCACGCGAAGTTTTCCGCTTCGATATAAACCACAAAATCTTTGAATGTCTAGACTAGGGCTGACCTCTCTACTATTCTTCCCGTATCAAACTCTACCGCGATATAGTAAGCTTGAATTAACTCTGACAGGTAACTATGATACTGAAAGTATATACATACTAGTCGTATACGTTGATATCCTTTCTACCTACCCTACGTTATTTACGTAAGACCTCATGAAACGTATATATTATCCTCGTAATATATCTTTTTTATCTGAGGGGGTTGGGATTAAATAAAAACAAATTTCTGTCCTGTTAAACCTCCCATTCGATCAGCGCACGGGACTGTCCAACCCCAAGGGTGTCCCCTCCCACTCGGTCCACGACGCGATCGAAGAGCTACGGTCTGGAACGACGACCAGGGCGGCTGCGTTGGCGAACACGCACAATAGGCTCGATCGCAGGCGCCGCAAGGTCGTCCTCAACTGCCGTCGAGGAATCAAGATCAAATGCCATCGATGGCGAAGGAAACTTCATGTGGATCTCCGGCGCTTTGTCCTCGCGCAATTCCAGCTCTGCCGGCGAAGCCTTCTCTGCTCAACGGTCCGAAGAGAGCGCTGTACACATTCCACGAAATTGACTTGGTTGCTTGTTTTTCGCCTTGAACTAAGCTATCGACACTATCTCGGTGTATCTCTCCTCCCTCCTCTCGTTCTTCGGCCTCCCCATTCCCCACAATGAGTAGCCGCTGGGACATGCGCTCGTCGTCCTCGCGACTGTGCTCTGAGTCTCGCAGAAGGTCGGCAAAACCAGGGCAATTGCGTGCAAGTTCCTGGTACGTCCCCAAAGCACGCACGCGGCCTTGCTCCATCCACAAGATGCGGTCGCATCGATGCAGCATTTGCATGTCGTGGGTGCAAAGTACACGGGTCCTTGCGGCCATCTGGCTGCAGATCGCGTTGTCTAAGATGGCACGCCCAACATTGGCGTGTACAGCACTCAATGGATCGTCCAGCAACACGACATCTTTCCCGGAGTACTTGGCACGAGCCAGACTGATACGCTGCTTTTGACCACCCGAGAGTACAATGCCGCGCTCTCCCAGCACGGTCTTGTCACCGTATTGAAGTGAATCGAGGTCATGAGTCAGTGAGCACGCTTGGAGCACGGTGTTGTACCAGGAGACACTGAATGGAAATCTCGATCCAAAGGATATATTCTCACGTACTGTCGCATTGTGTATCCACGGTTGCGGTGGGCAAATGGTATACGAGGCGCCCCAAGCAACATCACCCCCAACCTTGGGCATGTCGCCGGCCAACGCTGATATGAGCGACGATTTCCCCGAGCCAACGCTTCCAATGACTGCCAACAGTTCTCCGCGCCGTATCGTGAGATTGATATGCTCGAGCCGGAAATCACTTCTCGTCATCTCTCCAGAAGGCAGAGAGATTACATTGGCGTCCTTGTGTCGTTCCGTCCCAACCGTTTCTTCTGATATATCCCATGCGAAAGTGGCTCGGCGAACCTCTGCAGCAGGCTTTAGCTCGGAGCTTAAGGGATAGTCTTCGATCTCTTCGCTCAAAAGGTACTTCTGAAGACGCTGCAAGGCTGCCGCGCTATCGCTACATCCTTGGAGGGCGGTAGGCAAATAGATGAAGGGCGTACGTAGACTGACGAAGAGGGCCGTGGACGAAAATAAAATAGGTGGTGATAAAGCCGAGTCCGTCAATGCATAAGTGATGAAAGCTAACGTGGCAGTCAAAGCGGGCAAACCCTGTGAGATACAACATAGTGCCGACAGCAGTTCGTATCGCTGTATAACGTTGGAGCTGGCGAACCTTCTGGGCCCGCAAATCTAGGACCTTCTTCACAAACCGCTCTGCCCATCCATGGTATTTTACGCAACGAACGCCACTCAGGACTTCCTCTATCAGGGAGACTCGAGCTTCAGTTAGTGCAAAGCCTGCAAGAGCGGCAGTTTGGAGGTTTACAATTACTGTGTAACGTTAGGATTTTCACTCGTGCTTCCAGCTGACGAGTATCTTACGAAGAGTAATTGCAAGAACCATTGAAAGTGGTGCAGTCCATAGAAAGTGTATACGTGGCACGCCCTGCGCAACTCGAGCACAGTCGACTGATAGAAGGTTCGTAAGATACCCGGTCGACGAGTCCCCAACATTCTTCGATCGGTTCTCATGCTTCACATGATTTCCATCAGGTTGGTTGCTATTTACTACTGCACCCCTCCTGCGCCCTTCAATCCTCATGGCTTTATCGAATATAGCCGCAGTCAGCGCGAGATTCGTTGCCGATGACGCCGAGCAGGTACCAATAGTAATTGTGTGCGAGTGACTGTATGCTCAACATGATGATGAGGGCTGCCAAGTAGGCGATCGCAAGCCATACAGGTGGGCCCTTTGTACCCTCGCGACCTGCCACATAGGATTACTCGGCAAACTTGATGAGATATCGTAACGTATACGGTGTGAGAACGAGGAGGATGTCTACTACTCCTCTACACACACCACCTATCAGGAAGTCCTTCTTGAACACAGTGTACAGTGCTGAGAAACGAGCAGACTTGTGACCGGATTTGCTGTTGCTGTTGCTTTTAAACGCCTTTTGTACTGCCACTGCAAGACCTTGGGATTGGCGATCGGGATGAATGAGTGGTATGTCATTTGCAAGTAGTGGTCGCCGATACTCTGTCTAAGTTCAAAGCAAGGAGCAAGTCAGAAGAATCGCGAAACTTTTTGATCAATCAGGGTTTGGGACCCACCCATAGTAAGCCTGAAGCCCAATGGAAGGTGAGTCGACTGAGCCGACCAGCTCTTGTCTCGCTCGATTGAAGCCTTGCGCGTGCAGATTAGTGTTCTATTAGATGCGTAAGCTCAGCCAGAAGCTATGTATGAGCCAACCATTCGCACTACTTTGATCTGACTACAGCGTATACTCTACAGCTCAAGACCAATTGGTTCCTCCATCTCTTGACCTATTCTATAATACACTCCTCTGCAGAAATACCCAAGCATGCGATATAGCAACCCTTGTTAAGGAAAACCACGGACATCGACTCCATCGTTACTATTCCATCACCAAAGGACCATATATTTGTCAATGATACACCATTCCCTGTCAGGTCGACAAGATAAAATGCAACACTGTTCAAAGCCCAAAGCCGGGCCCGATTCATGTTGATGAAACTCACATATAAAAGTGACAGACGAGGAAACAGAGAGCCGAGAAGCAATGGACTTCTGTAATCATCGACTCATTGAGCGTAGTTCAAGGTCTTCTTCGGACAACGACCCGAGGGCTCTTTCTTGAAGCCCATCAAGCCCGTGGAGTTGGCCTCGTCTGTTTCCTTTCTCCACGCTGAACCCCGAGCTCTGTGCTGCCCGTTGTTGCGTCGTGGCTCATAGGCACCAGTATGCCCGCCAAGGTGTAACCGATGACTATAATGAGTTCCTCGAGGGTTGCCATAAATGCTCGTACAAGGACATTGCCTCTGGTCGGGGAGAGCCTACCACGGGCTGTGCCAAGGAAAAAAAGACTTGGCGTTAACGGAGCACAGATGGGGTTAGCAGCTCGTCAGGGTGAGGCCGTGGGGCTGTGTTGGAGTCTGGGAAGTGCATAACGTTCAAAGCGGTAGCTTGGACATGTTCTACAACATATTCAGCATCTCATTTGCGTAGTTGTACGTCCGAGTTTCGAGGTATTTTTGTATTTGTCATCTCCCAGTTTCGATGGTCACATTCCGAGTTGCGGTGTTGCGCCATGTCATTCCCCAGCCAGCCAGCCAGCCTACATCTCTCGGGCGAGATATAGATTATATCGCTTGACACACTGGAGGTCATGGTAGAGCCATTGTCTTACATAGGCTACCGGCAACCTCCAAACCAAATCTACGCCAGCAACGACGAGCGAATATCTTTTCAGCTCTGAGGTATGAGTACCTCCGCGAAGTATCGATCGACCTCTCCCAGGTCTTCGAGCTCACCAATCCAACCAACATGCTGGTCAGGCCTGACAATGACCAAGCAACCAGTTTCGCTGTCCACTCCACAGCACCTGTACGCCTCTCCATATCCCTCGTGGTACGACACGTCATCGACAAAGACTTTTTCATAATCCCATCCAAGTTTCTCGTCGAAGGGATGGAATATCTCGTGTAGATCCAGGAGTTCCACTTCCTGTCGCGGCGCCGAGTGGATGACCAAGATTTCGAAAACCGCGTCAAATGGCTGCGCAGAAGGTGTGAAGCGGTGGACGACCGAGTTGGGTTTCGCAATTGATTCCCCCAAGCTTTGCAACCGGTTCCATTGCTTCTCGTTCTTGAGATTTCCAGCAAAGACGATGATCCTAAAGCGACCGTCGCTCTTTAGGAATTGGCCAAACTGCCAAGGACGGGCGTCGCTTTGATTGAGTACTTGGAAACTTGGGAAGCGCATGCCCAGCTTGATATTGTTAGCAAACCCCTGCTTGCTTACAACTCTATCTGTGCCATTGATCATAGCTTCGACATCTGTAGCATCTCCTTGGCCCGCTGAGTCTCCGGGTTTCGCTACGAGTATACTTGCGCCGTAGTCTACCGCTAACCCAGAGGCAAACATTCTCCCTTTCTCGAAGGCATCCTTGAACTCCGCCATGGATATGCCAACTTCATCAGCTGCGTCTTTCGCGGGTCGGCCTGAAAACAGACGGGAGAATCGGTGGTCAAAGGCAATCAGATCCTGCGCTACCCTCCTACGCTCGCTCTGGTAAGTCCTCAAGATGGAGCGTTTGGCAAGGCCTCGCACGACGAGACAAATCTTCCAGCCGAGGTTGTAAGTATCTTGCATGCTGACATTCATTCCTTGGCCAGCTTTTGGGGAGTGAGTGTGGACCGCGTCTCCAGCGAGAAATACTCGATCGTCGCAGCTGAAGGAGTCGCCTACCCTCTGGCCGATCTGATAAGCTGTCCACCAGTCACAATAGCTATACGTGAGCTCGTAAGGACTCATGATTTTCTGGGCAGCCTTCAGAATTATCTCCGGAGTGACCTTTGATCGGTCAACAAACTGCCCGTCGCTGTCAACTTCGTTCAGTTGAATGTAGAGCCGAACAAGCTTGTTCTCACGGGGAATAATCATGACAGATCCGCAATCTGCGCTATGAATTGCACATCTCATGCGAATATCTGGAAAGTTCGTAATAGGAACTATGTCAAGGACACCCCAGATGAAGTCGGTCTGCTCGCCCTGCATACTGAAGCCGAGCTGCCGTCGAGTCCAACTGTGGGCACCATCACAACCCACCAGGTACTTGGCAGAAATTACCTCAGTCGTCCCCTCTTTCCCTCGATTCCTTCCTATCAAGTCGTCAGTATCATCTTTAGCAAGACCGCTGCTGAACAGACCATCGGGGATACTCATGCTACTTTGAACTGGGTTTGCTTTATTGTCGTCTAGATGCCGAATCTTTACTTTGATGGGGTAAGCACGGTCGTCTTCAGCCTTAGAATGATCTATTTCGAGCTGTTCGGGTAGGATGCCCCTTTCAATCTCGATTTCAGAATGTTGTTTCAGTGAGTCCAAAAAAAATCTCTCGATACGTCCCTGATGCAGAACGACCTCTTGGAACCTCGAAATGCCTGGTATATTATTGGGGATCCTGTCAGTCCGTCTGATTCTGCCAGTCTCGTCCGGATTCCAGAGACATATCTCCAACATATGATTTGAATCCTTCCAAACCCTGTCTGCGAACCCAAAACTCTCAAATATTTCCAGACTCCTGCATTGGATGCCATCAGCATGGCCGTTGGAAATCTTTGTGCCTCTCTTGTCGAGTATCCTGGCATGTATCCCACATCGTGCTGCCCAAGTAGCTGCCATCAATCCCGCGGGACCAGCCCCAACAATAAGTAAATCGCATCTTGATTCTTCTGTTTGGACCATTTGAAAAGTAGACGGGAATGTGATTCTCTGAGAAGAAACAGCGAATGCATTCAATAACGAAGGAAATGTAACGGCAGGCAAGGAAGCCACCAGAAGTAAAATCGTCTAGGCATCTGCAGTATCATACCATCCTCATAGATATGCTCCCCACTTGATCCTGCAGCTCCAAGGCGGCTCCGGCAGGGAAGGTGACCAACTTTCTTAATTGTGGGACCTTTGGGGCGAGCGCCAAGCGCTTGAATTGACCGCTAAGGAGTAAAGGGTCCGTCCTTAGAAGTTCACTTTGACTCCTCCCCTACTTGTATCTTCTCATATCATTTGCACGTCCTCAAGGCTTTTCAGTCTTCCCCCATTGATGTTGCCCAGATCCAAGAGCCAAAATAGAGTCATCGACTCATCACGACGGCATTCTCCTGCAGCTGAACACTAGACTCTCGGCGCCAAGGGGGGCGGATCGCGGAAGTCACCTATGAACTTGCACCATGGTTTTAGCCCTCATGGCTAATGAGAGCCATCTCTCCTTGATATTTCATCTCTTAGTTGCCCTGTTTTCCTCATTTCTGGTGCGCGATTTCCCACCAGATATTCTTGTTCTGAGGAGCACGGATTCCATCTGCGCAACCGTTCTGTTCGGTTGTCTGCCTCTCCTTCTCCAGTCCTTCCTTTGGCCCCAGCTCCTTTCTCTTCCACCACCAGTGCAATACATACGAAGCCTTGACCGCCCTAGGACGAATAAGCCACAGGTCCAACAACATACTGCCCAATATGTTGAAGAGGTTCCGGAGTGAACCAAAGTCCAATACCCAGACAGATTTACGCGAAGATGTCATTGGTCTTCCGGAATCAGGCCGTGGACAAGAAGAAAAAGCGGAGCACCACATGCACATGCCGGGCTTCAATCATAATGGCCACAAAGTCACGAAAGGCATACATCCCGACGGCGAAAGTGGAAGAGGGGGAGTACACCCGTGGCACTTCCTGCGGATATGTTTCAGGTCCTCGAGCCATCTTTCTATGATAGTCAATATCCTCTGGCCCTTCGTGCCTGCAGCGATTGCGATACACTTTGCTCGTCCAGACTTACACGTCTGGGTCTTCGCACTCAACTACATTGCTATGGTCCCTACCGCAAATTTGGTCGGTTTCGCTGGACAAGAATTGGCACGAAAGCTACCAAAAGTATTAGGTGAGCTCACACTCGCCTTTATTGTATGATGGTGCCTCTCGAGCTTTTTGTTACCGGGGTCTACAGTCTCTCAATTGGCGTATACTGAGGAATACTTTCCAGGTCTCATACTTGAAACCTTTCTCGGTGGGATCGTCGAGATCGTCCTCTTCATGGTGCTCCTTCACAACAGTGTCGATAATAGCCTCATTCCTGTTATCCGAGCGGCTATTCTGGGTTCCGTCCTCGCAAACCTGCTACTATGCCTTGGATTCTGTTTCTTTGTAGGTGGTATGAGAAGAGACTCACAAGAATTCGACGAAGTTATCAGCGAAGTAGGAAACGGCCAATTGCTCATGGCCGGCTTTGGGCTACTCATTCCCAGCGCGTTCTATGCTTCGCTTCGAGGATCCATAGAAGATTCGGACCTGGATGCCAAAGTCCTTCACATCAGCCGCACGACTTCTGTGATGCTCCTCATAGCCTTCCTAATGTATGGGAATCTTGTCCCCAGCATTCGTCGAAAAAACGGCTGACTTCCACAGTTATGTGTGGTTTCAATTGCGCACGCATCACGGATTATACGCCGACTCGCTCGAGAAAGACGAAGAACGAGATGTAGACCGACATTTGGACCTTGCAAAAGCCAAGTTGACGCTGACGGAATGTGTCGTTGCACTGGTGATTGCATTGACCTGCGTCTCGCTACATGCTGTGTTCCTAGGTGAAATCCCTTTTCATACGACCGTCACCGCCATTGCCATTTTCCAGGCATCTTTTTCCCAAATATGCTGACCTCATCCGCTTGGTCTCAGTGGAGGATATCGAAAGCATCGTCAATGAGCACCATGTAAGCGACGCATTCATGGGCCTCATCCTGGTCCCACTAGTCGAAAAAGCAGCAGAACATCTTACTGGTAAGCTCTCTTTGCGTCATCTTTCACCTCACAACGTGCTAAGATCCTGAAACCTAGCCGTTGATGAGGCATGGGACAACCAGATGAACTTCGCCCTAGCGCATTGCATGGGCGCCACGATACAAACAGCACTGTTCAATTCCTCGCTCGTGGTCATTGTGGGCTGGGGCTTGAACAAGTCAATGGACCTCAATTTTGAAATATTCAACATCGTGGTCCTCATCATGGCGATCATTGTTGTAGGCAATTTTCTGAGAGATCAGGTAAGCCATTGTTCCTGGACCATGTTTGGGTATCAAGTCGCCAGTGCTGACTCAAATCGCTTGTAGAAATCCAACTATTTAGAAGGCGCATTGTGTATTTTAATATACATCATTATTGGTAAGCGCCCATGCATTCGCTCAAGCAATGGGTACTAATCACAAGAGACAGCGATTGCCAGTTGGTACTATCCCAATCCTGCTGAAGGGGCTAACAATACGGCGGAGGGTGGCGGTATCGCAAGTAATGGAACTATCCCATGATCTTTTCTGCTTCTACAGCACAATACCATGGGAAATATATATAAGCAGGCGTCCCAAGCAAGGCATTAGCAGGCATATCGATTTTCTAGTGTACAATACCCAAGCAACAATGCAGAGTATGGCTCTTCGCCACCTCATACATATTTACAACGGGATACTAGCCGGGAAACACCGTCCAGCGTCCATCATAGACCCGCCGACTCGCGCCCTTGCACGGCCTTGCACGGCCTCACTCCTATTTGCAGTCCTTGCACATATCATCAAGGAGCGGGTAGAAGACTACGCTGCTGTCCAGCCTCTCCCCAACCACTTCGTAGTATGGAGAAAGTACATCGAACGCGTCCCCCTTTAGCATCTCCATACCTCCGTTGTGCTCATTACAAGACCGCTCACACACCTCCTCCACCACATCATTGGAATAATTGACCTGCGGCTCTAGCGGCAGCCCCGTCCGATGCTGGGAACCAAACGCCCAACTATCGTAATTCGCCCCACCCGCAAACGTATAGCAGAAAGTGTTGCTGTCACCGTCCTTCCCGGTGCAATGCTTCTCCGGGTTATGGAAACGGGACTGCAAGCACTGGTTCTGGAGGACGGGTTTGTCCTTGGGGTTGTAGTTGTCCGGGACTTCGACGGAGATTCTGGACTGGCAGGCCGGTTCGAGGAGGTAGGTGTGGTTGAGGTGGGCGTTGTAGTAGCTGAGAGAGTAGTAGTAACCGAAGGTTTGGTCCACGGGCCAGGTGCGCGAGGCGCAGAAGCAGGCGGTGCGGTTCAGGGTGTCGCCTGTGGGGGCGTATATGATTGGTGAGTCTGGGGTGCGGGCGATGATGGGGACTGGTGGGTTGGTGAGGTGGCTTTCCTTTGAGATGGGAGGTGGGAGGGCGGCACAGCCCGTGGTGACGACGGCGACCAGTAGGGAGAGATTTGAGAGCTTCATATCGATAAAGTTGGAGGGGCTCGAAGATGGATGTTGAAAGGTGATAAGGTGAATGATGAGTGAGTAGAGGACGGGGTTAGCCAAGTGTTTTATATATATACATTAATGTTATAGTAGTAAGTAAAAAGATATTGTTCAAGTTTTATTGCAGTAAACGCATTGACCATGTCTTCCAAAAGAGCTCATTTGAGAGCTAACAGAGCTCATTTGAGAGCCAAAAGACTTCGAATCACCCAAGGTTTCCGCGCGAAAAGAGATAAGTAAGCTGTTGAAGCCTAGTTTAGCAAAGCATGGGGAAAGCTTGAGGAAAGAGGTAGAGGATGACGTATAGACTTTTCGGAGGTATGTTGTTTTGCACTCGGCGTGACAGCTTGATTTTGCGATGATCTTTGATGAAACTTGAACGAAAGAAGGCCTACGAAGCGAAAAGGCTGTAGTATAATACAAGTGAACAATCAGTGTTCCTCGCTTTTCGCTGGTTGTCGAGCCAAAGAACATAATTGGAACGAATGACCGTTGGTGCTTCGTCCAAACGAAGGTGGCAATTTAGATATTGGGTAGGTCCCACCACCAGCCACTGTAATGCTCGAAATTGTTGCACTTGATCGTACGGCAAGGGCTTTTCAGACACTTCATTCTCATCCGGTAAAATAGTAGCGACTAATCTCATTCACCGTCGCAGAGCTTTGCTGTCGTTCTTGAATCCCGCAAATGGACAGGGCGTGACTAACGTCCAGGAATGTGTCTACGTCACTTCGAGGGCTGAGTCGACATGCTGAAGCTTTCGTCTCGAAGAAAATTGTGCGGAAGCTGCGAGTGATAGTCTTCCACATCTGATATCCTCAATATCTTGAAGATTCGATATTTCAAAGATTGCTTGCAATCCAATTCCACCACTGTTGGACATCCGGCCCATCTGCACCAAGGACGTTACCACCAGCTACATTTACGGTAACGTTGACCTCATCCATTTGTGAGAATTCGAATTTGCCGTCGCCATCATCACCGAGCCACTCCTTTTCTTCCCCAATATCTAGATCATTCATTCCGATACCCGAGTCTAAAAGTCCCTTGGTCCTTGAGCTTCGTACGTTGGATATCTCCGACTCTAGGGCTGTTTTCACCAGAGGAGCTGGAAGAGCCGTGAAGAGGTCTAGCTTGTTTGCAGCAATAAGGACCGGCAGCTCTTTGGGGGCTTTGGAGGACTTTGAGCTGGTAGCCCTTTTTTGCAACAGAAGCAGCATATCGTGGAGATACTCAGCTACCTCGCGGAGAGCTTCATTTCCAGCGCCACTATTACTCATAGCTATATCGGCGGCATCAAGCATGAATATGATGCCTTTCAAGTTCTGTGGCTTGATGACGCTGTCGAAAGCGTGATGCCGTAGCTTCCCATGTCCCGGAGTGTCTGCGAGTAGGAATTTCTTGTAAACTTGATTGGAAGGATCGTTTACAGATCTGTATTTGGAGGACGCGGCTTTTGTTGAGACAGGGAGGGACACTTCGACGCTTAAGGGGGCTTGGGAGGTGCGGGTTTCGGCGTGCCGACCTCTTTCGAACTGAGAAAAGCAATCAGTAATTGTCCTGCGAATAGAGTGTCATCATCACCAGTGTAAGAAGAGCTGTTTTGCCAGCACCGCTGGGCCCAACTAGTAAGAATGAGGGTAGGGTAGTCGATGAGGTGGATCGGTAGATGACTAGATGAAGGAACAGCGGTATCGAAAGGACGAGCAGGATGGCAATGCCAATTGCCAACGGCGATGGCCCCATCAAATAAGATGCCCAACTTTGCGCGTCGGTCCAAGACATGTTTGCAGTATTGCGGATTGTCGATGATTATCTTATATGGCGTTGGTGAACAAATGCGGAGGACGCTAAGAGCTCCGCACACCCTTGGCGCGTCATCCTTACGGTACTCAGTTATATTACTTGTTTTCTATGTTTTATACTCGTCAGCAAGTAAAAATCATGGCGACCACACTTTATTCCTATCCATGGTCGAATACATTCACGATATGCCCCGGAATGAGGTAAAATGTGAGTCGCATAATCCACCGCACGCCACACAAGATGACTACCCCGTCGGCGTCCTCTAAGTCTCAGCATGGCGCTGCGCCGACCACATCAGCTTTAGCAAATGGAAAAGCAAATGCGGTGCCTCCCAAGGTTACCGGTGGGAATACTGCGGACAAGATGATGCCTCCCGAAGAAAAGCCACCGCTCCACGAGGATATCATGCAGCTTGCGAGACTAGGAGAGATAGGCCCCGTCCAGACTTTGTTTGAGACTGGGAAGTTCAATGCCACATATAAAGACCACGAGGGTATCACCCCACTGCATGTAAGCCAAGAGATGATATCTACTACGACGCGCTATGGGCTTCGCTTACAGGGTGTCAGTGGGCTGCAATCAACAACCACTATGCGCTATGCAAATTCCTTCTTGAGTCCGGCGCAGAGGTCAACGCAAAAGGCGGCGAGTCCGTTGCTACTCCTGCAATGTGGGCTGCACAACGATGCCACCTCTACATAGTCAATTTGTTGCTTGACAACGGCGCCGACCCTCTTCTCACAGATGGGCAAGGCTATAACATGCTTCATCTCGCAACCTTTGACGGCAACGTCTTCCTACTTCTCATACTTCTCCACCAAAATATACCAATCGACGGGCCAGATCCCTCAGGACATACGTGTTTGATGTGGGCTGCATACAAAGGGTACCCCGCGTGTGTGGATCTGTTCCTCCAATGGGGTGCCAGCGTCAACGGTGCGGACGAGAATGGCTTCACAGCATTACATTGGGCCCTAGTCAAAGGCAATTCATCCTGTATTCAAAAGTTGATTGAGCACGGTTCTGATCGATTCATCGAGACGAATGACGGCAAACCCCCTGCTACAGTCGCACAAGAGATGAATTCAAGAGCCGCATGGCACCGGGCGCTCAAGGAATCCGGATTCAGTCCCGACGCCACTGCGAAACAATTCCCTTTGCCGATTGCCTCCTTCGTCAGGTCTCGCGTGTTCCTCAACAGGTCCTTCTTTCTCTTCCCTTTTTTCCAATTGTTCATAATCTTCTCTATGCTCAGTGGGATCCCTATATTCGCTGCTGTACCTATCACTATTTTCTTAGCATTCTCTCTACAATGGGCTGCCCAGCACGTGCTGCAGTGGGCGCCCAGCGACATGCAGCATTTACAACGGACGGTGAGCAATATACACCTCTATCAAGACTCAATGTGACTAATAACAGTACTAGCCATACTTAGCGGGTGTTTTTGCTGCTACGCTATTCTGGGTCGGTGTACGTTGGCTCACGACCGTGTTGATGAGTAGGTTGAGTGGTACCTTCGTTTGAGTCAGACTAACAATCTCAGCTACATATTCATCTCATCCTGTTTTAAATCTACTGTTCTCCATCAGCTATGGGCTTTGCGCATACTTCTACATATATAGTATGATCGAAGATCCTGGCTATGTGCCGAAGCTTGGCAGTCGCGCCCAGCAAAAGGCAGTCATCGATGATTTACTGAGTATATGGAAATTCGATGATATGAACTTCTGTGTGTCTTGCATGGTCAGAAGACCCCTGCGGAGTAAGCACTGTAGAAGGTGTAGCCGTTGCGTGGCAAAGCATGATCAGTAAGTCTCTGTGATAACTTGCTGGCGCATACTGACCTTCCAAAGCCACTGCCCATGGATACATAATTGTGTCGGAGCGAACAACCTAAGGCACTTTCTCGTGTACATAATTGCGTTGGAGATCGGCATGGTCTTCTTCATTCGTCTTGCAGTATACCGTAAGTGCATCCAGTCTCAAAATCTCCCTAGGGTGCTAATTGACATACCCAAGACATTCAAGGTCTTCCGCAACCTAAAACAACGCAGTGCAACATCCTGTCTGAAAATATTTGTCGATACACGCTGCGTGATACCTTCACTGTTGTAATTACCATTTGGACATGTTTGCAGTTGGTGTGGGTTACCGTGCTACTAGCCGTACAAATGGTGCAAGTTGCTAGAGCACAAACTACTTTTGAGAGTATGCGGGGCCACCTGCATCAAGGGACACAAGCCTCTCAAGCTATCACGTCTGCATTGACCACTGGCAGTACGAGTATGGAGGGAGCTGAAATGTCCAATGCCGGTATGGGACCCAATCCTGCAATCCCTTTGGGCCAGCATCAGCACAGAGAGGGATGCTTTTCGCAGTGGAAGAAGCTCCTAGGTCTCGATACCTTTGTAGCGACTGCCATTGGAGGCTCAGAAGGAAGCACTAGCTCAAGAAGACGAAGAAACCCCTATTCGAGGGGAGTCCTCACAAATTGCAAAGACTTCTGGTGCGATCCAGCTCCTTACTTTGGAAAGCGCGAGACTGGGGCTGCAATGCTGGATGGCGAAGTGGTCAATTACACTAGGATGTATGAGACCCCTCCGAGGATGAAACTGCGCAGGCCGCGGCAAGGAGAGGATGGTGGCATGTATCATAGTGTGGATGGTGAAGAGGCTGTGTGATGAGTTGTATACAGCATTGCGAATGTGTACCAATAGCATGCATTGAGTCAACTGTAGTCACTTCATTTCAGACAAAAGTTGATTCATTGACCGTAGATTGCTCTAGTCGAATATGTTGTAGGTCAGCAATGGACCTTTGGCCTTATCTTTTCTGGAGGGGGGGGAAGCGATGAAAATCTGCCTCCAGAGAGAAGGGTAAATCTGAATATCTTGGCTGTCATAATTATGGCCATGGATATTGGTAGCCCATGGATGACATGCAACAGATACTGGGCAAGGTAAAGTATAGCGAACGCGTTAGATCGCTGAGGTTCGCATGGCTACCTAGCCAACTTCGGTGTGGTGGCGCGCCCGAGGTTGCCGCTTTTAGGGTGAGGGCCGCCAGGATGGATGATACCTACTTGACATGTGACGCGTGCTCTCCGCGTTTCAAGGCTGTTCTTACGGTGCCATCTTTGGGAAAGTTCCGATGATTAGTGGGGCATCGGTTCCGCGATTACGATAGCAGCTGCTGAGAAAGGGGGTGAGGGCTGGAGATGCCGGGGCATGGCCATATCTGTAGTAGGTAGTTGACGCTTTGATGTACGTTAAAAGAGGGACATCCCGCTCTGCCTTACCTCGGGTATTTCTCTTCATTTTCCAGTGATTCGATTGTCAATATAGACGCCCGATGCTCTAACTCAAACGAGTATACATCTCTTGCATATCTTCTACAGCACAATGGCCAATACTGATCACAGACCAAGCGCAAGAACGCAGCTCATCAATGGTTACTCAAAGTGGTCTATTGAAAGCTTTGGCCCCAGTCATCAGGCTCTGCTTCCCAAGCCGCCGCCAGACCCAGTAGACGACAAATACGATGAATGTCAGAGGCATCGTCATCGCCCAAAAAGTCCAAAAATTCGTCGACACCATTGTCTTGTGATTCGTCGTATCGAAGTTGAAAAATTGACTCCCACAGACACTCTGTTTACGTTCAGCGTTGCGACCTATGTGATTTCAGATGTTGGTCTCATACACCCACAGTAGCCGCTGGCAGGAAGAGCATTGTTACGATGGCAATACCTCTCATAGATTGGCTGTCCGATTTAAGGATACGACTATCATGTTGGTTGACGGTATTGAAAGCCTATCAGTGCTTTCAGCTTTAGCATCCCGAGCCAGGATATTCTCAGACTCACAAGGTTGATGGCGTTCTGCGCGCGGCTCTCTATGCTCTGCACTCGCAATTTGGAGCCTTCTAACAAGGTCAGTTTGTGCTGTAGCAATTCCTCCACGCTGTGCTGCAAGTTGGACATGAGCGAATTCTGGGTATTCATAAATATCTTTTCATGCTGCTGGCATACGCGGCTTGCCGTTGAATATGCCGCGTTTGAGCTTTCTCTAAGATAGATGATATGCTTCGCCACATTATGGATGCCGACGAAATCGAACGGTGACTCAGACCGCTCTCGCTGAGCGGAGTTTAATACACTCTGAACTCGTCAGTTTGGCCATCTACTCGCCAGGGCAAGATACACCGACTTGCTCAATATGTCTGAACACAGTTGATACATTATTTATTGCGGTGTTGACCTGCTGAAATAGATCGTCCAGTACGAGGATTAGCAAATTGAAAGGATCAACGAGCGTTTGCTCCCAATCGGGTCGTGTAATTAGTCTTTCCATGTTGGCCTGCAGCGACCGAGAAGGGCTGAAGATGATGAGCTCCACCATCTCGTCACCCTTGCGGCCAGTGGGTGGCTGCTTCCACCTCATAAAATAGCCCGATTTCGTCCAAGTCCCATCAGCTTGGCTCGAAGGCGGTCCAGGCGGGCGATCACGAGGATCCTTGATGCGGGGATGTGCGTCCTCCTCAGGGACGAGTTCGATGTTTTTGCACAAGGTATGAAGCCAGCAGACTGCCAAAATATGTGAGATAGCACGCTTTCTTCTTGCACCAGGTAGGTCCTACCGTATTCTGCTTCGGTCTCTTGTTGCCAACCAAATGAATGCGTCACATCATGTAGACGCTCCGCAACGAATTCAGCAGGGATGCGACAATAGGAGAATAGCTCCTGCACGCCGCGGAATGTTTTTTCGGATGGGACGTCGGATGGGGCAAAACTTTAGGAGCTTGATCGTCAGATGGCATGAGCAAGGAGATTTCCGCTGGGTACCAGAACTTACATTATCCGCATCTTTGGTCTAGCTCGTGATATCAGCCCTGAGACTGGCAATTTTGTCGAGCATGCGGCTTGACCTTTGAAGAGTGTCAAGAGATAACCATGCATTTGTCAAAAAATACGAATGCGACTGACTCACCGACGTTTGGCCATTCTAATATTCTGACTTGGCACTGATCGATGCCCACGGTGTTTGACGAATGCAACCATGACAGTGCAGATTTATTCCTTGATTCAGAGCTGTTGTACACAAATGATGCCATGGGAGTCTCGAGACATGGAACAAGGCTGTATGTGCTGGAATTTTGAAAGGCTGCGCTCGAAAATGCAAGGAAAATAGCTAATGCAAGAAATTAGGCAAGAAAGTAAGTCACTCGATCTTGGTAAAATTGGCTGATGTTCTTAGCTGGGTCTCAGAGTCATAGGAATAAGTAAGGTAAGGTAAAGGATGTTACAAGAACCCCAAGAAACGCCAAGCAAATTTATTAGTAGACAGGTTTAGCAACTGATTTAAAAGGATGATTCAAAACCAAAAAGAGTAATATATTAGGTAACTATCTAAATTGTACCTTAGGGGCTAGGTACCCCGAAACCCTCCCTAAGACAATTCTTTTACTTAAAAATAATAAGCCCTAACCCTATACTACCTAGGTAGATAGGTAGTTTCTTAAATTCTTGTTTTACCTAAAGAGATATAGCGTTAAAGTACAATGAATTGAATCACTTTTTAATTATTATTGTTGCTAAACCTGTCTATTATGGGACCCGTGGCAGCGGATATTGACAAGTTTTTAGCGCTACTACCGTGAGAAAGATCAACCACGCAAGATAGCCCAGCGGATGAAACATCAAAATACAACCCAAAGCGTAAGCCGAGATGGCCTTGCATGGCACTAGTATGGATAGAGTACCTGATTTGCATCATCAGACTCTTCTGGCCCCTTTCACCTTCGGACAGTCCGAAACATATTTGCAATTTGATGCTTGCGGCTGAAATTCTATGGCGACGCGGGCGAGAGAAATCTACCCCATGCATAATAATATAATGTACTGTGACCCATATTTCACCAATACAACCATGCTTTCTTTTGACATCAAGATTGCCGCTGCTGACTTGTTGCTTAATGCTAAGCTTTTGACACTGCAGGAGAATACTCAAGTCTCCCCAAAGGGTACACCAGCTTTGGCATGTC
The DNA here is from genome assembly GCA_013423325.1 of Usnea hakonensis. Lineage (NCBI taxonomy): Eukaryota > Fungi > Ascomycota > Lecanoromycetes > Lecanorales > Parmeliaceae > Usnea > Usnea hakonensis. The sequence continues at coordinate 110,219 of BLJB01000012.1, read as the reverse complement.
ATTATTCAAGTCTTTGTTCCGTTTTCTCAAGTCTCTAGTCCGGATGAACCAAAGAGCCACCGGAAAGTCAAGTGAGTCCGACTTGCAAGACCCTACGCGCCGAGGAGATTACCATCCCAGCGATCGGACCAACGTACCTAGTAGCCAACATAACAATACATTATTGCCCGACGGCTGGGGTACAGGTCGAGCTCACGGCGGTGACTACGATCCGAATCACTTCGACGCCAATCACCTGCCTTCGTAGGGCCCTAGCCAAGAGTACAGCTCACCACCTATGGCATCCAATTCTGGGTCCTCTGGTCTTTACAGCTTGGACAATGGAAAATCAAATATCAACTCTAGCAAGTCTGCAAATTCACGCCTTAGTGTAGGTGCATCTTTTCATTACGTAGAAAGCATCAGCCGCTTACGCCGCTGACGAGCACAATAGCCAATACCTTTGGGAAACATGCCACGTCGTGCTGTGGGCTCGCCTTCCACACCGAGTCGTCGTGAAGAGTCGCTGACACCGTGGAACTTGTCTTCCTCCGCCGAAGACACAAGTCTCCTTCCTCCAAACAATCTCGAGCCTCATTCGGTGGCGCCTGCCGCGACCGAAAAGGGTTCGAGCAATATCTTCTATCACCGCGACCTTCTTAGAAGATCTTATCAAGGCAAAAGAGATGATCGCTTCCTGAATCCTAGGAACGGTCGTGTGATTAAGCTGATCGTACAATGTACCAGCGATGTGAAAAATGCTAGAGCCAAGGCCAGTTGGATTCGTACGACCGTATACAACGATAGTCCACGGCTATTCCGTATATCGCACTGGGCTACCGAAAAGTATGTGATTGTGAGATGGCTACCCGCTTGTGGCCTTCTGTTACTGCTCGTGAGCCAAGTCAAGCTAAAAGAATGCTGAACATGAACTGATTTAGCTTCAGTTACTGAATCCATTCCCAGTCACCACAAAGGCTCGTAACCATGGGTATTTCGACCCAGTGCCGTACAAAGACTGGCAATACCCATACGACGCAAGAAACAAATTCGAAAATACTCCGTCAGAGGAGGAAAACCACACAAGTAAGCAATCTGCGGCCAACAAGGGATCTAGTGGCCGGTCTCTCATTGGAAGTATTGAGAGAGTAAGCGAGCCGCAGTATCTTTGTCTTGCGGCCAACATGAAACGCATCCGTGTCCAGGATTGGAGAAAAGAACATGGGACTGGGGCTAGACTCGACTACGTATTTGTGTCATATACTAACAGCCAATTCTCCACAACAGCAGATCTGGACTATCTGCGCCAGGTCGGACAGCACGCTGCTCAAGCCGCGGGTGTTGAGGCCTTTTGGGTGGGATGCAGCTGTCTTGGTAGCAATAAGGAGGTGGAGCAGAATGTCTGGAGTATTTGTGATGTCGCCCGTGGCGCTGCCTCCATGGTGGTGGCTGTCACAGGGCCATTGTCCACTCCGAAAATGGAAGACCAGCTACGCGACTGGGGTAGCCGTGTGTGGACGTTGCCTGAGCTTCTGCTAAGTCCCGGACAGGATGGAATCTGGCTCTACACCAATCGCAGACTTGACTCTTGTGTTCAGATTCACCGCAGGGAGATTGCCCGCTTTTGGGATGCTAGCGATCTCATCGGACAGCTTATAGATCACTATGAGGGATCTGTAATCCTTAGCCCGTTGGAGCTCATGACGATAGCGCTTCACTGTTTACACAACCGACGTACAACTGAACATCTTCCGGGAGACTTATCCTATGCACTCATGGGTCTTCTCCGACAGCGGCCTCAAGTATGCTCTACAGACTCTGCGTTCCAGGCATTTGCGCGCCTATCTCTTGCAAATGACAGCAACATGCTACTCGAGCGTCTGGTATGTCTGCTTCCACACAGTCCATATGACTCTTGGTACTCCCTGCACGACCATTGGAACGCTTCGCTCTGGGATATCTATCCAAAGACACAGGTCTGTGGGATTGGAGAAAACGACACGATCATTCTTGATGGTGCGAGAGCTGCTAACATCCGCTGGAAGTCATTCTCACACGTTATTCTACGACGTAATGACACCAAAAAGCGCCTGATCGTCCGTGTTTTGCTTTCTCTAGTCAGCCCTTTCGTAGTACTTAGCATTTTCTTGATTGCTGCCTTCGCTACGATCAATTCCCAAGCAGCAGCATATGACGGAGGAAACGCCCCAATGACTATTTTTGGAGCAATTCCACTGCTCTTGATCACACCTATCGCCCTGATGTCCCCATATCTAGTCAAAACTTTATACCTGGGTAAAGTCTGGTCAGCAGAGCCATGGTTCTTCGGTGTAGAGGGTTACATGAGTCTATCGAAACTTGAACGCTGTCTATTTGGAGCCGACCTAGGGAGGCTGTCATGGAGCGCCACCGGAAGTTCCTTGTCACGGCACAAGATGGAGAATTCTCAAGAATTGGAAAACTATTGCCAAGGTCAAGATCCGTCCACATATCCCGACATCAAAGCCCGGATCACAAAAGCGCGAGAAAGCCACAGCGGCGAGGAGAAGATTTTCACGCTTGTCGATACCTCTACGATGACCGTCACGCTCTTCTCCGCCGCCAAGCCTCCGGCTGCAGTCCTCATCTGCGGGGAAGAAGGGGGCATGCAGAGAGCACTTTTGTGTTCTTATGAATGGACGAACAACACTTTCTATCGTGAGACGGTCTTGAGGATGGAGACCCGTGTCTTTTGGAAAATGAGCCCGATTGCAAGAGTACGGCTCGGCTTGCACCCTCCACGTCGCTCGGACGTCTAAGTAGCTTCTGGCTATCATACGTGAAGTACCAAGGTCCTGAAGATGCCGTCATCCAAAAAGACTGGGACCTTCCCCTCGCGCTTCCGTTGAAACTAACCCCTGTCCTTTCGAGCGATTTCAGCTTCTGCGGCTACGGTAGTAGGCATTATACGTCTCGAGCGCAAGGTTTGCTGTTCGCGGAGCCATTTTGATATTGGAAATATAGATGGCGGCGGACGAGGATTTCCGTGTAAATTCAACTTTCGGCACAAGGGAAGCAAAGCGCGTTACGTTCCGTTCACTGTTGACTGGTACTCTGAAAAGTAATGAGCGTCTCGATTTGAGTTGGTTATCCATATACCGCAAAGTAAGTAGACGAAATCAATGGCCCCAGTAGCCAACTACCTACCCTAAAATGCTCTATTGACCATCATTAATCTTCCTCATCATCAACCAATTCCCCTTATCCTTCACTACGCCAAGCACCTCAAAGCTCACCATCTCCTCTTCCTTACAAATCTAGAAACCGCGACCGAACATTTCGCTCGCCAGCGTGACTAGTGGCGCTATATATGTGCGCCTGTTTCGACGCTCTTACGTGCCTACCCCTTTAAATAGCTGTCTGGGCAGGTGAGCACTTAATCCCGTTACTCAACTCTTAAGGCGTTCTGCATCCGCTCCGGTGATTAGTGGGGCATCGGTTCCGCGATTGGGATGGCAGCTTTGAAATCAACATCTTTTAGCACGCCGCGGCATTCGTTGCATGTCACATACCGTTGCTGTTGTGAAGTCTCGGTTGATGGCAACTGTTCCTTATGTTAAGTATGTTTTCGAGACGCACGTGTATGATGAGAACAATGTTTCGGTTGAGATGGAGCGCGCGTGCTGGGAGACCCTACTTTATCTTCGCTTCCTCTTCTTGGGGACCGCCTGAAAGTAAGCTAAAGGAGCTAATGAAGGTTGGTGTACCTGAAACAAGGGAGTGGCTGTGCAATTCAGCTTTTCGATTGCGTGGTTGGAGTACTGTCTGCTTATCTCATGCCCGATTACAGCAACATTCTATTAATTAAATCCTATAACATCCTCTCCTTTCCATTACCTGATCCTGATATCTTATAGGTTCTCGCCTAATTATAGGTTCTCGCCTAAGAGACTTGAAAGTAAATTGAATCTCTTAATCGCCGAAGCCCGTGCTGGAAAACGCGAAGGTTCTATAGTTTTAACGCAAACGTTCGATATAACGGCACGAAATAACTAAGAGACGTGGGAAGCGCTGCGTAGAGAGCTGAAAGATATCGGTATATCTCGAGGCGTTATTATTGAGAAGCGGCAATTCATCATTACCTGGTTTCAAGAAGCCGTAGCGGCGAGTAGACTTGAAGAAGACCTTGCCTTAGACGACAACAATAGCGCTATCCCACACGAGTCAGAAGACCCGGCATGTGCAAGCGATGATGATAACAGCCTCAGTAGAGAAGTATCAATTATAAGGCTCGAGCCAAGCACTACTCAAAAAAGTGCAGGTCCACAATCTGGACTCAGCGCTTCACGACCTTTAATGCGACCAGACGATCGTTCATCTTCACCTCCACGGCAGAAGAAGGGAAAATCACAATTCACCGTGGCCTCTCTGTTGCAAAAGCTATTAAAAAGTACTGACCAGTTCTTTCAAGCCGCGGTAGATGGGGATGTATCAAAGGTAAAAAGCTTGCTTGGGAAAGGAGTTGATATCCAGGCGCGAGGACTCATTTATCATAGCACAGCCTTGCAACTGGCGAGTAGACATAGGCAGGGAAAAACCGAGCAATTCCTCTTATCTTCAGGAGCCGATGTTCATATAAAGAATAGGAAAGGCGAAATAGCTCTCTACTATACGGTATCCTCTCGGGACGAGCGAATTGTAGACATGCTGCTAGAATAAGGGGCTGATATCGAGTCAAAGAACGTAAAGGGTGATACACCGTTAACATACGAGGCCGGATGTGGACACCAAGTTATAGTGTAGCTACTGTTAGACAAGGGAGCTAATATTGAATCAGAGGACTCATAGGTGATATAGCATTGATATATACGGCTAGAAATGGACGCTTTGATATGACGCGGCTACTTTTGGGGAAGGGAGCTGATATCGAATCAAAGAACAAAAATGGTAAGACCGCGTTGATCCAAGCGGCTGGTGGAGGAAACCGGACTACGGTGCAGCTACTGTTGAAGAAGGGAGCTCAGGTCGACAAGAGAGGAGCGAATGGGTGGACTGATCGATCCACTTGACGTGTACGTAATTCTGCTTTGGGACAAGGCGTGTGTCTCTCCATAGACACGTCGGCATGTGAGCAAAGGATCGGTATCGATTCTCACATCAACGTAGCGAAATCCCGGTCGGCAATAAATAGTAAGCGCTCTTCTTGAAGGGTTCTTGCTTGCCAGGGTACGCAGTCAGAGCAAGGTCGAAGAAGAGATTTCGTATCTCGCCGGGAATGAGATCAAAGAGAGGGGAAATTATCCTGTGTGTTGGCATCGCCTGTGTTGATGCGACGGTCCCTGCTGATGTCAGTTGGTGGGAAGTCGTCGGACGAGCTCGAGTCAGTCGAAGACATAACGTTCAGCTGAGCGCTTTGGGATTTGTACAGAGAGAAATAGGTGCGGAGTTGATAAAAGAGAAGTTTAAAGTATGAGAATAGGTAGGTTGGGAAGATCATGAGAACAACTTGCACGCTAAATGGTATCATTGTATTGTATTGTATTTTAAGAGTGACGGCTTGCACTTAGCCTCGACTTGAATCTTAGTCTCAATACAAGCCTGGTTGAAGCCTTGCACCGCGGAAAGAAAGGCACGATTTCGAGCCGTGAAAGCATCGCCGAGAGAGTCTCATTCCATCAAACCATCCCTCTGTCTAATTGTCACCCACATCTCGCTCTGCATATGAGTACCCACGTTGACTGATTTCCATGGCTTCGAGGGGTCGACCAGCGAGATATCATATCTTCTCAATAGCTGAACGTAGGACCAAATTAGTCAACAATCTTACAAGTCACAATATTTCTTGACTTGAAACGCCCAACGTACCTCTACAAACACTTTGTTCAATTCCATCATCGCAACGGCCTGTCCCAGACATTTGAAGCGCCCGTAGCTGAAGATGAGCTCGTTGTTCCGTTCCATTTTCTGCAACTGGACCTCGGAGGCTTCGAGCCAGCGCTCGGGGCGGAAAATGCTGGCGTCTGGGCCGAAAATGATAGTACTGCGATGGATCGCCCAACTGGAGTAACTACGCGTGGAGGTCAGCCAGGAATGGTATCGAGAAGTGATGCAGTTGCGCTCTACCCAATGTCAGTGCCCCCAGGAAGAAACACGCCATTCAACGTATCCCCTCCAGGCGGAACCCTCTTGCTGAGCAGTGCAGAGGTTGGTGGGAATAGTCTCAAGCCTTCCTTAATACAAGCCTGCAAATATGGTAAAGCTTTCGCTTCAGAATCCTTGATTGGACTCGAAATGGTGCCATTGATAATACCATCATCCATCTCCGCCCTCAGACGCCAAAGCGCACTAGGTGTTGTGGTTAAGAAGAGGATGGTAGCTCTGATAGTTGTTGCTGAGGTGTCAGAACCCGCAAATCTTTCGTCAATGATATTAGCCTTACGGTCAGCATACAAAATCAGGACGTTCAGATGCTTACAACTGCAGCACGGTCTCTGACTCCGCATCCTCTTGGCTTAATCTATGGTTTAGAAACGATCCTAGCATATCCTGCTTCACCTTCTTATCATCCCCAAACCTCTCGGCAACCTTCTCTTTTGCAAGCCCGATGATCTTACCGAACCCAATCTTATCCCTAGCCGATGGGGCTAGCATCTTCATCAGCGAGCTTTTCTCGAGGAAAGAGTGGACTTCCGATAGCTCGGTCATGAGTGTAGTTACGGGCATCGCTTCCTCAACCGATTTTATATACTCATCTCTGTCCTCGTCAAGGGTCAAATTCTCGAATGGTTGACCGAACGCTAATCCAGAGATCACATCTACGGTAAAGAATTGTGCTTTGCGTGCAAAGTCCATCTGCCTACCCGGTTCTCCGGCCGTGCATACGTATTTGCGATCGATCAAGTTGACAAGATCACGAATACGCTCATCGATCTCGCTTTCCAGTCCCGGATTCTCCTTCCCCGCATACCCAGACGCCATCTTCTTTCTCAAATCTTGGTGCCTGTGCTCATCAGTCTCGCTCAGTACATTGTCAACCCCTGGCTTAAAGCGAAAAGCTCGATAATGCGGGCTTCGAACGTAAGGCGACCGATTAGCGTGCATGCGGCGAACAAGATCTGGGTCGGAAGTCACCAGCTCATTAGGTCCGACGCGAGCTAGGGTACCGTACTTCAGGCACGCTTCGTAGAGGTTGAGATGATTGCGGGGGCCTAAAAGGCTCTTCAACATCCACAGACGGGAAAGAGCCGCAAGTGGGGGTCCAGGAATATGGGATAGGCGGCGATAGGACCCAATGGCGTTCACGACTGTCAAAAAGATTGACATCAAGATGATGGTCACTAGCGCATATTGTGTAAGTGTCGCCATGACCTCGAGAAGATCAAGGCGATGAAATATCTTCTAATTAATTGAAATAAGGCCAGCAGTTGAGCCAATGCCCGGATACTGTAAATATAGAACGTCGAAGATGTTGACGTCTATCAAAAACTTGATTATAGAGTCAGAGAAAGTGAAAAGATGGCGGAAGGTGATATTTTTATCGTGCAATTGACGAAACACTTCCCCAAAAAGGAAACAGGCATCAATCAAGTATATCGCGGGTTTCAAGCCAATCAATTGACGATGCGAAACACCTTCCCAATGAGGACACGGGCATCCGGGCTCATCCGTCGCATGCCTGCAATGACAAATCAGATACAGCCTATCACAACACCTTGTCATGCACAGTAGGGCGGTGTCTACTGACAGGAACCCTTACGCTAAGCCTTTCCGAAATTTATTTTTGGCAGCGGTAATGAGCACCTCTTCCTCGGGCCAGCCAGGTTAGCAATCAACCGTCTACATCTTGGTAACCCCTTGTGACATGAAAAGAAGCTTGGTTAGCAGGATGAGTATAAGTAAAGATCTTGTCTGAAGGATTGCTTTCAACAGCCTTGTCAACGCACGTTCGTAATGACTTCTCATCCGCATTTGCAACCAATCAACTCTCGTCCATGCCCACACCACGAATTATCAACTTTTCCTCTCTTCGCCACACTACCAAAGGAGTTGCGCACCAAGATATGGCGGTACGCACTACGACGTCATCGCATCATTCGCATACATCTCAATAATCAGAGAGGAAAGTCAGCTTCCGAAGCAGGCGAACACCCAGATTCTGTAGGAAATGGCGAGCTCTATTTCACGGTAGTAGATGGCAGCCAGCTACTGAGCAAATTTCTTCGCGTTGATCAGGAGTCAAGGGAAGAAGTTTTCAAGCTCTATCGGGTCCATCTACCGTGTAGATTCACAGGTGGAACGTCTAAACAGGGACCTGCGACTCATGGGACCCTTCACGTTAATCCAGAATGTGACACTCTTTATCTCGATGCAGAATGGCCTGCGAAAAATACTTTGATCGCGTTCATTCACCGCCTAAAGACCATACACGACCCTCGCCATGTCGGACTTCTTAATCTAGCAATTACGATCAATGGTCTACAAGGCAACGATATGATTGGAGTGGAACCTTCGGGTCTCGAGTCCGACACCAGATCGGCTTTTTTAGAAACCCTCACGCAGCTCCGGGAAGTCTGGTTCGTCTCGACTCCTTTAGTTGGGCGCCAAATCGTTGGTCCCCTAAGTGGATTTGGAACAGCAGGAGCTTTGTTCAATCGCTCCTTTCCCATTGTGAGTACGGTTCCGAAATTTGAGCGTTTACCACGTGATCCTCGATCCATATCTAAGGATCTGGAAAAAACCCACGGCCTCGCTAGCTCGCGGGACGCACTGGAGCATTGGCTGAGATTGCTGAAGAAATGGCAAATTTCTCCGCAGAAAGTGATGTATCGGTCCTTTCTAGCCTTTGATCCCCGCATAGCAGGAGGAAGCAACATTTCCGATCAAGTGAGCGCAAGGGTTTGGATACAGAAGGAGGAAGATCAATGGAACGGAAAGGGGCCAGGTGACGGCTTCCTTCCTAAAGACGTGAAAGCGAAATGGCCGGTTGGTGCCCACGATGAGGGATACAGATATGAGGACTTGAAGAATGCTGTAAGGCCTGCTTTTGGTTTCTGGCTTTTCCCTGTTGAAGCGCTTGGTCGTATCGGGAAAGATGGGCTTTTGGTGGACGAAGAGAGATGGCCGAGTGGCGAAAAGTTCAGAGATATGACAGAGCACTGGCCTGAACTTGGATTGTCGATTTTTACCTAGCAGCTTCTCGTATGCGAAGACGATCACACATGGATCGGATATCTCCATTTCATAGACAGTGTTAGTGACGTCAAGCCGCGCACGAGATTCGTTTTTTTGTGTTTTCGTAGCCTGTGATCCATAAAAAGGCGAAACCATCCCACTCAAGGTTGCCTTTTGTGAAAGGTAGAGTGAAATACATCTGGCTAAAGAGGTATTCTAAGCATGGACCGATGAGATGCCCAACTGACCTTTCAGATATCTGCGTGAGGAAGAGAATCATGTCGATATATAGTATTCTACAGCCGTACACTTACGGCAGTGGCATCTGTAATGTTGACCACTGTTATGGTGATGGCTCGGTTATATACCGTGAGCACCGCCCCTAGCCACTCGTTCCCCATATTGCTCCAAGATTAGAGTCGCAACACGAATCGCGAAACTAGCTCAATTCCCCTGACAGTACCAAACTTGGTTTTTGTACCGCTTCAGCTTTTTGGAATTCGCAGAAAATTCACATCGTTAAGGCTGTGAAATGGGGAGTTCGCTTGAAGGACCATGAGGGATTGAAGGGTGATGGCGAGGACGGTTCTTGAGGTCGTGAGTGGATAGGTTCTGGGAGGGAATATGGGTACCAAGTCGTTTTGCTGTACGTTCTTCGATTCGAAACATGAATACGTCCACTCGTCACAGAAAGGTTTGTTGTATTTGCGAATTTGTACCACAGCACGCACAGTTCCTATATCGAGAGATAGCCCTAGCCCTAAGCTATCTACCTTACGCACTAGTGTATGTTGTATTTTTGTGCACTCAACAACACCAGAACGTCTTAGGGTCTTGCACAGTATCTTACACCGCTCGGACTGCTTGGCGAGCATAGAGACTTTGATCTGCTCGGATCCAGCTGCCTACGGATTCGATATGGAAACTCGAGCAAGCATTGGATGCTCTCTTGTGTCTGTAAGCCATCGAGAACGCTGGTTGTCTTGGGGATGTTCCCATAGAGGTCTTTATCCCATATAGTATCCCTTGGAAACCATGGATGAAGCTCGAGTGAAAGCTTTTCGCGCTTTGAAGCCGCCGTGCGTGGAGCTCAGTCAAGTGGCATTGCGCTACAAGGCCAAGAAAGCTACCACAAAAGATGTCATCAGGTCCCTGGAAAGCCTCCACGAGACCATGTCAATCATCGGCGGCCAAAGTAATGCACTGGACTCCAAGCTGGCTGACTATGCCTTCTTCCCGCTTTCGCACATCTTCCGCGACAGCAAAGACCTACCGGTCCGAGCAGTTGAAGTCGCCCTCCAATGCCTACAAATTCTCATCTCGCAGGGCTGGAGAAGCCAGCTATCATCTGAACTGGGTAAACAAATTTTGATTCTTTTGTGCTTTCTAGCTGGAGGAAGCGCTACGGACACGAAAGTAAAACATGTCAACGAGGAACTTTCCTCTACTTCATTCGAGTGCTTAAGCAGTCTCTTCCAGGCTTCGAATGGCGCTGGTCTCGGCGCCAAATCTGTCGATGCAAAGGATACTCCTATTCTAGGTCACACTGTAACGGTCATGCTAGATGGTGTTACAGACGGCCCCTCGGTCAGTGTGAGATTGTCTGCGTTGAATGCATTAAATTCCTTGGTCAGTAGCATCACAGACGAAGAAGCTCTCAGAGGTGTCTTCCCGGGAACAGTATCATCGTTGACCAAAGTACTGTCGTCCAAAAGTGGCTCAAAGCCGTCGTACAAGGTCCTTGTTGCGAGCCTTAGAATCTTGTCAACTATCATTTGCATAGTCATCGATGATGGTAAAGTTGCGGATTTTGAGGCCGTCTCACCAAATTCTACAGCGCCTACCAAAAGCCACAAAGATTTGCCAGAATCGTGGGCTACGGCTACATCAGCCCAGGTCAAAATGGCTCTGGCAAACATCATGCCATTACGATATCATGACAGATCAGAGGTGCGAGAAGCACTGATGCAGCTATGCAATTCAGTTATACAGGATTGCCGCACAGCACTACGTCAGTCTATACCAATGTTGATCGAAACAGTTGTGGTGCTTTGCAGTCATTCTCGTAATGCAGCCGCTCTCTCCAGCTTTGGTAGTATCGCCTCTACCGACGGCGATCTCCTTGACATGATCAAAAGCTCACTGCACGACTGGATCGTGGCCTTACCAAGAATAATGCAGTCAAATGACGAAACCAAGAAGAATAGGACCTTGGAGCAAATATCTACCGCTTTCAAACTTCTCGAAAGTCATGATATAAGCCTTGATATCTTGAATGATTCAATGGCTGTCAGCTTACGTGCGAGTGTGTCTTCGGCTATCCAGGCGTCCCGATCAGCACATCCTATTTCAGAAAGTAGTCTCAAAGTCTCACAACTAATACATTCTACCAACGCCGCTTCGAGTTCAGCAGCTGTCTTTCAGCCTGTGCTTTTCAGCGATCCAGGCAATCGTCCAACGATGGACAGGCTCCAAAAGCTTGCTTTACAACTCCATGACATGCCAGTATCCACAGGGTTGCTGCAAGACATTGCGAAGACCCTAAGAACTACATCTGAGGAAGAACAACTAGCCGGGATATGGCTGTCGCTGCAGATTCTCAATCATAGATTTGAAGAGTCAGCAATGATAGATCAATATTTGAATCTGCCGCCTGGCCAGGACTCACAGAACTTGCTGTTGGACGACATCTACTCCTTTTCACTTGACGTGTTATCAGAATCTACCTTCGAAGACAAGCGTGGCTGGAAAGTTCAAGCACTTGCCCTCGAAACCCTAGCCTTGCAAGCTCGCACTCAGAAAGAAGATTTCCGACCCGAATTGGTTGATGCCCTGTATCCAATTCTTGAACGACTTGGATCAAACAACGCAGCTCTCCAACAGCACGCTATGACATGTCTCAACATCGTCTCCACCACCTGCAATTATCCAAACTCTGCGGCCTTGGTCATCGACAACGCCGACTACCTTGTCAACGCTGTGGGTCTCAAACTCAATACCTTCGACATCAGTCCTCAAGTACCTCAAGTCTTAGTCATGGTGGTTCGGTTGTGCGGTCCGGCGCTGATACCCTACCTCGACGATTCCGTTGAGTCTCTTTTCTCAATTCTAGCGTGCTACCACGGCTATCCCAAGCTGGTTGATTCGATCTTCTCCGTTCTCGTTGCCATCGTTGAAGAAGCTGCCAAATCCTCTACGCGGGCCATCAAGTCCAGCACTGACACCACAACCAGACCAAAGATCTACAAGCCAATTAGCATAGCAGAGCTCGCTTCACTCCTGCGCTCAAACTTGGAGCGCACCAACCGCCCACTGTCACCGCCACCATCCCCTCGCCCAACCAAAAAGCCTCTGTCACAAAAAGATTTCGAGCCACAAGAGGAATCAGAAGATTCTCCAGAAGTCCCAACCGAACCCCCGGCCCCGGCACCTTCCAAAACCCACACCCTTCTAACCTCCATCACCAATCTAACACCCTCTCACCTGACCACCCCTTCGCCTCCCATCCGCGCTCACATTCTCAATCTCCTCACCACCGCTCTTCCAATCCTAGCTTCCAACACCGACACATTCCTGCCCATAGCAGCGCAACTCTTTCTCCCCATCACAACCCGGCTCTACGACCCCGAAGCGTACACAACGCTCGCCGCAGCGAACGCACTATCTACCCTATGCGAATGCGCAGGAGATTTCCTATCCACGAGAATGGAAGCGGAATGGGACAAAATGCTCGGATTGTACAGAAGGGTAGAAAGAGACATGAGAGAGGAAACCCGCATCCACAGCAGAGGGAAAGGAAAAGGAAAAGGGCCTAGCGGCATGAAGTGGCGGGTCTGGGACGCTGTGGTTCAGTTACTGCTCGTGGTAGTCGCGAACGTGGGCGTGAATGAGGACATGGAGGACGGCGTCTTCGAGGCGCTGGGAAGCTTGGCGGGGCAAAGGGAGGACGTAAGGAGCGTACTTGGAGATTTGAACGCCGATGTGCTTTGGTTGCTTGCGGAGAAAGCGAGGGTGAGCGAGGGTGGTCAGAAGCTCGTGAAGCCGGAGGGCGTGAACGGAATGGAATTTGTGGATCTGGATTTGTGAATGATGGAGGCTACTTACTTATCGTATCGATCGACTGGAGAGTGTATGTTGGTTAGTAACTACACACTTCCTCCCAACGAGAACCCAGCTTAGAAAATATACCAAGCGGCGTACGATACGTACTCCCTCCCCCCCCCCAAATCCCATGCATGTACAGCCCACAAACCACAAACCACAAACTCCCTCCCCAGCACATTCAACTCCAACGTTCCTACCCCAACCCAACCACCACCCTACATATTAAGTAAAAGAAACATCCACACATAAACCCCCCCCCCCTGCCAACCAACTTTCCCCAAAGATCCCGCCCTCCTCCCCATGAAGAAAGCATCATAGACTTCCACTTCCACTTCCACTTCCACTTCCACTTCCACTTCCACTTCCACATCCATGATCCCAACAACACTCTACACTTGAAGAGAAGAAGGGGGGGAAAGGGGAAAACCTCCCACTCACATGAGCGAAAGCGCCAGAGAAGGGGATGCGGGGAGGCCCCCAAAGGGAGTGCGAAGGGGGGGTTGGGGGGCCGGGCGGGTTCCATTGATTAAGATGGGAAAGGGGGGAAGATGAAAGAAGGAAGGAAGGGGGTGAGATTGTGGGAACTGGGAACGGGAATGGGGGATGAGGAGGTAGGTTTTGGGTTTGGAGAGTGGAAGGAGGAAGAAGGGGAGTGCATGGAGTGAGTTGGTTGGGAGGAGAAGTCTGGGTAGTCGCATGAGAAGCTGGTTATTTTCGGAGGTGTGGCCACTCGGTATAGGGTAAAGGTTTGGTTTGAAGACAGGATAAGCAGAGATGTTTGATTTGAAAATGTGGTTGGTACACGACCTATCGGACTATTAAGGATTGAGGAGAGCAGACCAATCTATCAAAGGAGTGGAATTGTAGCAGCAAGAAAAAGACGACACAACCTCCAACTCAAGCCTGAAGGACACCAAAAGGTCTGGATATTGTCCGGAGCAACGAGACAGTGGCTTGAGAGATCACTCCTCCTCAGATTCCTCCTCATCGCTTTCGGCATTATTAAGCCATTCCAAAAACGGTTCGGCGGACTTGCGGACCTTTTTGCTGGTGGCAAGATCAACGTATTTTTTGCTGGCCTTGGAGCCCCAGTTCTTGAGCACGTCCTCGGAGATAAGATCCTGCTGGTAATAGGCGAGAAGTATCTTAGGAACCTGAGGAATGAGCTTGGGATGTTCGTTGCCAACAAAACGTTCGGTGCCACCAAGGAAGGCTTTTTCGTGACGCTCGGAAGTGATCATCTAGTAAATGTCAGAGACAGAGCGGAGAGCTAGATAAAGAGAGACAAGCCTTTTTGAGCATGCTGGCGCGAGTGGGTATCTGTTCAACGATAGAATCGTCGAAGATGGTCTGCGCAAGCACGGTCAAAGTCTTGTGCTTGGTTTCGATTCCTAGCTCTTTAGCCTTGATGTAGATGTCGACGTCCTCTACCTCCTTGACACCGCCTGTCTTTGATTGAGCGGTGGTGATGACCCAGCTCCCCAGTTGGTCATAGGCACTGTTGCCACCTCCCTCACCTTCCGCGTCTTCGTCGTCACCATCCATTGTGAGTGTCTGCTTAAAATCGTCTGGTAGCTCTTGAGCGCGAGCTTTGACGGCGGCCTCAGAGACGTCCACAGTCCATTGGTCATCCTTCGCATCAGACCCGTTCAAGTCCTTGGCTTCGGCATTGATGCGGCGGGTAAGCTCATCGTCACTTCCAGCTTCCAACGCAAGGTCTCCGTCTTCGGCCTCAGCGTTGTCAGAATTGCTGCCATCAGGAGATGCATGTCCGTTTCCGTTCTGGTCGGCATCGCCGTTCTCTTTGGCCATGGCTCGGCGTGCTTTTTTCTCAGCCTTGTCCTTTTTGCCTTTCTTCGGTTGGTTCTTGAGGATGAATGAGCTCAGCTTAAGACGAAGGTCTACATCAGAGCGTCGGCCACAGGCCTTGCAATCCAGGGTAATGTGCCCGTCTTTGATCTTGACCTCCGTCTCCGGGTTTTTGCACATCTTGCAGAGGACAAATTTGTTGATGAAACCGTCGAGGTAGTCCTGGAGCTTGGAGGCTTCATGGGCGCCGTTGATGATCCAACGGTCATCGGCAGGATTGGTGTTGGTCTGGGCACCGAGCTCGAAGCCGAAATACTTGATGACGACTGAAATAATGTTAGCGGTGTCTCTCTCATTCACAAGGGGCGGGTGCGTACAAGACGGTGGTCGCGCCAAAGATTGAGCAACACTGCTCAGATTGACAATTACGGTCTTGATCCCGTTGCCTTTGCCTTCGATTTTTGACTGAAGACGCTCCATCTTGTAGCGATAGAAGGGATCGGCGACATCCTATGGTCACGGTAAGCCAAGGGCGCACAAGTGCTGAAAGGAAAGTGGTACTAACGCGACGAATGTTGAGAGTAGCCATGGTTGCGACGGGCGTTGAAATTTTTTGTCTAGTGGAAATGCAGATAGGAAATAGGGCAAGAAAGTGCTGTATGACGACGGAAGGATGCCAATAAAGACATGCAGAGATGCAGGCGGCTCATGGAAGATGATGCGAGATTGGACCAGATGGTGCTTGCGACTGCTGGGAATTACCCGTTGGATCTTGTGTAGAGGCTACAATGTTTCCGCGGTATGGGAAATGGTTGCAGCGTGAGCGGCGGATGGTTTCTGAAGGCGTTGGAGCACGAATACATAGACAGCCGTGGGTTGCTGGTGGTGACTCTGTTTTTGTTTAGGATTCACGAATTGGAAGGCCAAGGATGTTTGGGTGCAAGTTTTCTTGGACTGCAGAAAGTGTTTGCGAAGTAGTCTCTGGCTTGATGGAGAATCTTTGAGTGAGGTTGCTTGCCTAATAGAAGTTTGAATGTTGAGTCTGATGACGATAATGGTGTTGTGGTTTTAAAAGAGGAGTAGGAAGAAGAAGGAAGAAGAAGAAGAAGAAGAAGAAGAAAGGAAGAAGGAAATGGTACCGTATTTATTTTTTCAATGGGCGAGGTCAGCGCCGGATGCTCGGCGGGCTTTTATTCTTAGCTTAGCGTGACACATACCTTACTTTATGCACCAGGCGTTCCAGACGCTTGAAGCACATGCTACCTTACTGCAAGGCAGCAGAATACGCACCCGTACCTTACTGTAAGATCATAATTTACGGTTAGTACGGAGTACTGATACTGAGCTACCTTAAATGCATTCCTCACTTGATAATTTATTTAATGAGCTCATGACATCTGCGCCTGCAAACGCCTGCACATGCACCCAAGGTACTTTACATATATGCCCAGACAAATCTCTACTGTTTATTATTTGGCCCTATGCCGTTTCATCTTGTTTAGATCCGACAAAAGAAAATTCCCCCATCAAAATATACAAATGGTAAAGTATCCGTACAGCTGCATTGTCTTCGCATAAGGTATTTTGACCTCACCAAATCTCCTCCGCTTTCGTGAATCTCGTCTTCTTCGTAGTCTATTTGAGCAGTAACACCTGTTAATGTATATATCTATTGATACGACATCGTTTGCCCCAGCATAAGTCAAAGAGGTTTCACACCTGTTGGTTGGTACACGTTTCCTGCATTGCCTGACCATCGAGAAATGGCATATAGATTCCAACCTTCACAAGGCATGTATCGGTCCTGACACTCGTTACTGCGAACAGCGTCTTCACAGATTCTTAGCTCGGCGTGAAGGATTGTGGTCTTGTGGCTTCCATCATGGCCAAGGAGTTGCTTTGACTCAATGCTGCTGGCACGCTCGTCTCGTCGATTGATAGAGAAAGCGAGTTGGGCGTGGAGGGGCTGGACTCTGCGATTATGCGCGGCTTTGACCCCTTCCAGTTGGTATCGACTTCATTACCCACAGGGGTGGGTAGGAATGGGACTGGGGAGACTTCCTTCAATGTTTCTGGGTCCTCTGTACTGGGAGAAAAGCGTCAGAGAATTTCTAAATTTGATGTCATATTGTCGCGCCTCTATCGATTTGGGCTTGTGACGATTCGCTAAAAGATGCATGTGTCATGGCGGTGCGAATAGTGAGAATCCTCGAAACTCTTCTTGCATTGTTGGGGTAAGTACTGAGGAAAAGAGGAGCGTTAGTGGTGGGTTCACTCAACTGCAATCCACGCTATGTATTCGACGACTCACCTGACTGAACTGGTGTCAACAAAGGGGTGACACTCGTGAACTCGCTGTCGAAATTGCTGACATCTGTGTCGGATTGTATTTTCGGGAGGAAAGGCACTGGAATCCTCTTGTGATATAGATCGTCCCAATTGATTCCCTTGAAAAACGGATGCCGCATGACTTCGAGCGCATCTTCGGGGCCAGATCCCAGCCTCTGTTCTGGCTCGCGGACCAGCAACTGCTGGATGAGGCTGACATCGTCCTTGAGCACGTGTTTTGGAAAAAATGGCTCCTCACTTAGTATGGCGTCATAGATGTCATCTTCAACTTGACCACGGAAGGGGGATTGCTGTAGAAGCATCTGATAAACGAGGACACCGAATGCCCACCAGTCTATTGGTAGACCATATTCCTTGTCCAATATGATCTAAGGCCTCTGTTAGTTTGTGAGTCTACACCGGCGCAGTGGAACGTTGCAAGCCGCAGTCGGATCGCTTACCTCGGGTGCCATGAACTCTGGCGTGCCACAGAAAGTCCGAGTCCTAGCACCATGAGGCATAAACTCTTTGCATAGCCCAAAATCGGCAATCTTTATGTGACCATCTCTACCAAGAAGTACGTTGTCTAGTTTGACATCCCGGTATAAGATACCTTGCTCGTGGAACCATTTCAAGACTAGGCACACTTCGGCTGCGTAGAACCTATTCAAACAGTCAAATGAATGTCGCCAAGCTCAACACTCTGGGTGATCATCACGATACGCCAGAGAAGTATACTTACTGTACTCGTACCCTGTTAAACTTAGCACGTTGTATATGTAACATCAAGTCTCCACCACTGACATACTCCATTACGAAATACAGCCTAGTCTCCGTTTGAAAGGAGCCCTGTAATTGTATGATGAAAGGATGCTTCTCCTGGGTTGCTTTAATAAACACGCTTCTCTCCACTTTCACGCCTGACACTTCGTTGTTCTCTATTACGAGGTCCTTTCTGATGATTTTGATTGCGAACAGTGCCTTGGAGTCTTTCCTCTCTGCTAGCATGACCTTCGAGAAGTTGCCTTTGCCAATTGTGGCAAGGAAGTTGAAGTCTGCCATACCCACGGGAGACCCTACAGTCCAATCTATAGGCGATCGGGGTCGAGTATCTGGCTGCTCCTTAGTTGGGGGACGACTTCCTGCGGTTGTGCTCTTCAGCCACTCCGCATAAGTATCCTTCGCTTTAGGTTTCCAATAGTCTTGTAGTCTGGTGGTAACATCTGAGTACACCCCCGGCCGATACGTCATGATGTAAGATACTATCGCCTCAGTAGATATTTGGTTGCCATTGGGGTCCTTAGGTGTCACGCCAACTATTCTACAAATCGTACTGTAACCTAAAGCTTGCCCTGCAGAATCCATTACGTATAATCCGAGGGCACAAAACATTTGAGCATCATAATCCGAAAGATTGCTTTCCTCCAAGCCATCAATGGTAAATGGAGCCACACCTCGGGGAGGATGGTCAGGCTTGTCTTTCAGGCTCGAAGAGTCAATGGATGAGCCCGCGGAGCCTTGATCATCCTCAAATTCAGAATCTCGAGGGAGAACTGCCAATGCAACCTCTTCCATATGCCTGCCGACATGCATTGCAAAAGCCCGACTCTTAGTGCCCGGATTTGCTGAGCAAAAAGGGCATAAATTGTCTTCGCTGAGACCGACCTGCGTCTCAGCAGAATTCACCAAGGCCTCTAACTGGTTTCTCATCAAGACATTGCCATGACTACTGTAAGCGTGTTCGCGATATGTACTGTAAGCGTGTTCGCGATATGAAGCCTTGTCGGGGAATCGAGCTGCGCAATCGTTGCAGATCCAGGTCTTCGTCGTGCGGTGTACGGAGAATTCATGATCAGCCCAGGCTTTGCGAGTCGCAAAAGAGTCTATTCCGCTTTTACAATCTTGAAATGTGCAGATGTAAGGTTGTAGATCTGTGAAAACATGTTTCTTCCACTCCGTCTGATTGATGATGTCTTTCTGCTTCTCTCCACAGACAGTGCAGCGAAAGCTTTTGCCCGATTCAACTGCCTTTGGCATAGCCGGGATCTTTAGCCAGCCTCTTTCTCCTTGGTCATTGGTCATGACTGAGGTATAGGTTGCCTGGGACTTGATATCTTTGTCTACACGCCGCTTCCTAGCAACAGGGAATGCATAATCGAAAGCATTGTTTGAGACAGACGTGCCGGTAGTGTGGGTCTGCCCACCTACAGAGCTGAAAATGGAACTTGGGTCTGCACTTGATTTGGTAGTCTCTGTAAAGTCTGGGAGATCTCCTAAGTCATCGTCTTCATCAGTATCTTCACTCTCGCTGTCATCCTCGACCGGTTCCGCATCGTCCAACATTTTTGAAACCCTCTGATACCTGTTCCAATTGGCCTCACCCAAGCGCTCAGCAAGCGTGACATTGATCTCCGGGTAGCTGTCTACTACTTTCCTGGTCCAGATCTCTGCTGGTCCAGATACCTTGAAGGCGGCCTTACCGGTGGTGGCCTGTGATTCCTCCAGATTCGCATCAGCAGCTGGGCGCTCGAGAGAGCTACTGAGGTCGATAAGACAATCGTTGCTACAATAATTCTAAATCAGCAACGTCCAGTTCGCACGCACATTGTGGGTCATATGAATTCATTGGCGGTATCGCAAATGGTAAACAGTCACGGTGCTCCCAAGGAATCTCTATGCGGCCCAAATCATGACTCAAATTAGGGCGATCGACCCAAAAGTGGTACATACCGAGATCGCAAATCGCTGATGATCTCGTCAAGTTGGTTACCTGGATCACTGGCGTCTGATCCACTGTCACTATCACCGCTAGCAGCATCTTCGAGACTCTCTTGAACACCCTCAATGAGAGCACGTATATCCTGACGCTGGCCATTGAGCTTGTCATCATCGAAGGTCTTACCGACCAGCGCGAAGAGACCTCCATAGACATATTGTCAGCAAGTCAAATTCAAACTTTGCGGGGTAAGTCATATATGTTAAGAATATTGAGGGTTTACACCAGTGGTACTTCACCCCTCAAATTGTTCGTACCTGATCTCTCACTACAAAGGATCTCCCCAACCTCAACGAGTACGGAGAGAACTCGATTCCTGAGCCTGCTCGAGTTGGCCAAAATCGCATCGAGCCGTCCTTCGTGAGGATAGAAGCCATCACCCCAGAAGTAGAACTTCCCAAATACGTCTCGCAATGCCTCTTTTTGCCGGTCTTTGAACTTTAGGACAAGTATCCTTTGCAATAGCGCCCAAAAGAGATCAACACAGCTCTTGAACAGTCGGCCAACGGCTCCGACTTCACTAGACAAATCTGCTTCCATCACGTCGTCTACCCTCCAAGCTCAATTGTCCTTAGCTAGCACCTACGCTTGATTATGACCCATAAAGAAGGCAAGGAGATAGGCTCTGATGCAACTAGTTCGATGCGGCCTTATTTCTCAGACTCTATCAAGAGGGGTCAACCCGTATGGCGGGGTTCTGCAGCTCTGCTGATCCTGGCGGGACACTAGCTCTAACCTGGTCTAGGTAGCTGTAGCCTGTGGGGGCCAAATGCAATGCTGCGGGGTTGACTTGGATTCGAAAAAGAGATGATCTAGGTATCAGGCGTCATGTCAGAATAAGGTAATGTAATGGCTTCAAATTCCTGGATGCCACAAGGGTGAGGTACACGAGATCAGAAGCGTGGTCTGTCATTGGTAACAAGGCCGATCTGGTGCTCGAATCGACTACACTGGCGTTCAGACCATTATTAATTTCGACATCCAATCAGCTCTATGATGCCATCCAAGGCCTCATAACGCAACTGGCTCGAGATCAGACGGCCTTCATCCAATATGTCAGGATTCGAGATCGTCGGCGTTGTCTTAGGAGTCTTACCACTTATCATCACCGCCATAGAGGATTATGAAAAGATCGTGGGTCCCATTATCACATACCGTCAATATTCAAAGGCTCTGAAAACATTTACGACCGAGCTCAATGTCCAACGAGACATTTTCCAGAATGAATGTATCTGGATATTGTCCAGGTTTGTTGACGGTCATGAATTGGAAGACATGCTCAAAGATCCGTCACATAATCTCCGCAGTGTGATCAAACAGGACCGGAGTCTGGATCTTAATGTTTCGAGTACCGTTGGCCCTCATTATGGACAGCTCAGAGATATTTTGCAGCTGATTAAAACCTCGCTGGATGAGATTTACGAGAACACCAAGCATCTTCCAGAAGGGCTTTCGAGACCCTCGAGGACAGAGGAGGAACCCATCGACATAAAGGCATGGAAATCTCATGTCAAGCAAAAGATGAAGCTTAGCTTGAAAAAAGATTCCCTGAATGAGAAAATTAACGAATTGCGTAAGTCACTTCTCAGACGCATTCTCCCATTTTTTTGTAACATTGCTGGATAACGGATGCATCCCCAAGAGTCGGGTCATGGGTTTCCTACACGAGACCGGAAATCGACATTGTTGCCCCAAGTCCCTTTTAAGGATCGTAACGCTGACTCCGAGCCACACTAGGTCACCGCAATCAAGCGTTTCTAGCCATATCTCAGCAGATCGTCCGATTCAATGCATCTTGGACTCCTGCTCAGACGCCGCGGGATTCCCAATCAAGCGACAGATCACTCGAGAAAATTCAAAAGCTTCGTGCTGCATCGAAGACTTTGCACCATCACCTGGCAAAGTTGTGGTCATGTCCAACCCACGTAAGGCGATTTCAGGGTTCCCTCTTCCTTTTCGATGCCCTCTATGGCCTCTCGAGACGCAATCCTAGGGTGATCTCGGGCATCCTTACGCCAATTTTACTCTAGAAACATATCATTCGACTCCGATTTTCGTTCTCCAAAGGTGTAATGCTGACTCTGAGATATACCAGGTGGGTCACTCTGCTAATCTCCGCCTGTGTCTCGAAACTTCCGAATTGTACCTTGATGCTCCGCCCAAGATGTCTTTTGACATGGCACTTACGTATTGGGATGACCATCAGCCAACTCCAGGGTACCAGGTATGTTATTCAAGCATTATCGCCCTCTTTTGTATTATACTTGGGCTTAGAGACCATGCTCTGGAAATCCTCCTCAGTTCAATGGATGTATATTTCTGACTTAGAACGATGAGCAGAATCCTGTACTGCTCGCGATCGAGTCGACTGTTGAAGCGACAACCATTGCTGGCAAGGCTGGTAAGACGACGGTGCGATTCAGCGAGCCAGACGGTTCCAAAGAGATTGAGCCTGCGCAGATACGTAGACAAACGTCCGCAGGTCTTGATAGGAAGGAAAAGGAGAAAGCAGGCCGAACGTCCGGGTATCGTGGGCTTCTCAAGAAGTTCACAGGGCAACATGCCAAGTCAAGCAAAACTCCGACCAACGTGAAGTCGCCCATAGCATTGCAAGATAGCTTGTCCATGAGGCCTCAATCCAAGAAGCCGGCTGAACCACCGTTGCCGGACCTGGGGTCTGTTTCCGACCTCTGCCTATGCATTTTGGAGACATCGAGAAATGGTGTTGATAGCAATGTTTGCGTAGGCTACCTCAACGGTGCCAGCACAGACAGGTACACGGTCTACACGCGGCAAGCTGCGCCCTCAACCTTCGGTGGTGGGACTATGTCTCTATCAAAGATGATAGCTAGCCATCGTCGGCAGCAAAATCTGCCAAAACCTGACAAGTGGAGACTGGCAGGTGCTCTATCGCTAGCAGTGCTCCTATATCATTCTACGCCTTGGCTTCAAAATGAGCTCAAAAGCGACGATATCATCTTCTTTGGTTCTGACGGCCAAGGGCGGCAAGAGTCATTAAAAGCGCCGCATCTGCACTCATTCCAGCGACTAAAAGGAAAAGCCTCAGCGAAAGGCTCACTGTCAAGAGATACGTGGATCAAGAACGAGATGCTCTACTGCCTTGGCGTGGTGCTGCTCGAAATTGAATTCGAGGACACGCTCGAAAGCCTACTCGTGGATTCCACGCTTGACGGGGTTGCTAATTTACAGCACTTAATGATGCTAAAGAGGCGTGCTGGGCGCGAACTGGGTACCATGTATGGTCGCATAATACGAATGTGTCTAGACTGCGACTTTGGTCTGGGCCTCGATGAGTATACACTGGACGATCCGCGAGTGCAGAAAATCTTCTATTCTCAGGTCGTGAGGCAGTTCCAGGAGCGAATGCCCGAGTACAGCAAGATTTGGTCGGACGAGGGATGACAATTCACTGTGCCTGCTTTTCCGGACTTTGTGCCCTTTTCGTGAAGACGAGCCTGACTTCAATATACCGCCTTCTCCATCCAGCAGACTGCACAGGTTTCAGCAACTTTAAGCCCCAGTGATATCTGGGTCGAGAGCTTTCGCCAATCGCGGAAGATCCATCCGCGTCAAAGACGCTCATCTGCAACAGATCCGACAACTAACTACCTACTCAGCTCCCATACAGGGGAGGTTCGTCTCCATGTTCATCATCCGCATGACGCTGCTTGAAAGGGATGCCTTATTGTCCACATTAGGCATTGACATTTGCCCCGCAGTCCAGAAGCACTCGGACTCTTACCTCGTCTCCTATTGATGCTGCTACTCAAAGAGCGTTATAGTTCTATCCACCTCATTATAGAAGAGTATATCTTATAATAATGTGTAGATTTCTGGACTCAATATCATTCAAAAATTTACCCTAGCGGCTCGATGTAGTATTTCTCCATGGTGAGGTTACAAATAAGACAGAAATTACGTTTGGGAACCGAACTCAGCCCACTAAGATTTCAGCGCGAATTGCTCTTTTCTTACCGTTTTTTTGCGTACCGTAATACGTAATACCGTTCCATTACTGACTTTTCAATCTGCCAGAGCTAGAACTTTTACCCCCATATACTTCCAAGTGTGTCTATGTGTTTGTTATATGTAAAAGCTTTAGGCACGTGTCCATCTCCGGCTCGCAAGGCGTCTGGGCATGGCTATTGACTACTCCCTTTACCTGGTCACTGACTCCACACAGGCTGTCCTTGGAGACAAGGATCTTGCTTCCGTAGTTGAGGCTGCTGTAGAGGGTGGCGTTACTGTTGTGCAGTATCGGGATAAGAAAAGCGAAACCGCCAGTCTCATTCGGATGGGAAGACGCCTCCGTGCCATCACGGAAAAATACAACGTTCCCCTAATTATAAATGACCATGTTGGTGTTGCTCAAGCGGTTGGTGCGGACGGAGTACACCTCGGTCAGGAGGATATGGACTTGGAAACAGCTCAAAAAATCCTAGGCCCGGACGCCATAATCGGAGTGACTGCCAACAGTCTCGACGATGCAGTGATAGCAGCGAGCGGAGGTGCCTCATATTTGGGCATCGGGACTGTTTACGCAACGCCAACTAAGGAAAATACCAAATCGATTATGGGTACCGCAGGGGTTAAAAATATCCTGCAGCACCTGTCCACACTTGATGTAATGACGATACCTACAGTTGCAATAGGGGGAATCAATGCTTCCAATGTGCAACGTGTAATGTTCCAGTCCAAATCACCAACCAAAGGGCTGGACGGAGTAGCGGTGGTAAGTGCCATCATAGCCGCCAAAGACCCAAAAGGAGCTGCTGCTGCATTGAGGTCTTCGATAGGCAAAGTCCCTGATTCCATGAGCCCTAAAGCGGCCGATAACCAGAATGTCGAAACACTTTTGAGCCAGATCCCCCGCATCGTCAAAGCCCTAGGCGTCAAGTCCCCCTTGTGTCATAATATGACGAACTTAGTAGTCCAGAACTTCGCAGCAAACGTGGCTTTATGTATCGGCGCAAGTCCCATAATGGCTAACTATGGTGAAGAAGCCAAGGATCTGGCTCGACTGGGCGGTGCACTCGTCGTCAATATGGGAACCGTCACACCAGATGGCTTGACTAATTATATCCAAGCAATCCGCGCGTACAACGAAGCTGGTGGCCCCGTGCTGTTCGATCCTGTCGGTGCAGGAGCCACAGCCGTTCGTCGGCAGTCTGTCAAAACGCTCATGAGTAATGGCTATTTCGACGTCATCAAGGGTAACGAAAACGAAATTGCAACGGTTCTTGGAGAAAGCGTGGTGCAGCAAAAAGGTGTCGACGTGGGCGCCAGCACCACCGATGAGTCTGCCAAGGTCCAATTAGTGAAGAAATTGGCCGCAAGGGAACGAAATGTCGTTCTCATGACGGGAAAAAAGGACTATCTGAGTGACGGCGAAAGAACGTTTGCAATTAAGAACGGACATCCCTATCTTGGTAATATAACCGGCAGTGGCTGTACCTTGGGTACCACGATAGCAGCGTTCCTCGCTGTGCATAAAGATGATAAATTGCTTGCCTCCCTGGCAGGCATGCTCATGTATGAGATCGCGGCTGAGCAGGCTGGGAAGAGGGAAGATGTCAAGGGGCCTGGCACTTTTGTACCTGCTTTTTTGGACCAGCTTTATGAGATTGCTCAAAGCGGTGGGAAAGACGATTCTGAATGGCTCAAGGCGGCGAACATTGAGAGAATCGGTGACTGACTCTTGAATGTGGGCCTTTTAAGACCTGAAGGGGTGTGGCTTCTGGTCACTGTTCAATGTCTATCTTGTACCAGACCATTACTGCATATATACTGTTTCATCTTTATAATTATACGGTCTTGTATAAAGCTTCCGCCTCCCTCACAACCATCTACTGTATCATAAGACCAAACCGCCCCACAAACCCCAAGATATCCCCCCAATCTTATAATCATCCCCCCCTCCCCAACCCCAACTCACCACTAACCCCTCCCCCCCTCTCCCTCTCAAGCATACAGACCTCAAACTCGACCTCCACCTCCCTCTTCCACCCCCCAACCCCCTCCTCCCCAACCCACCTCTCCATCTCCTCCCTCGACCTCCTCACCCACCCTCCACCACCCACACCCTCCCCCTCCCCCTCAGACAGCACCCCCTCCGGAAACCACACATCACACTCCCAACCCCCCCTAACCCTCGTCCACAGTATCCTCTCACAACACTCCATCCCCAACGCCGCTCTATAAATCTCCGCGCCTCCAATCACAAACGCCCTACCCAACTCACTCCCCCCCCTCGTCCCCAACAACCTTAACCCCTCCTCCACCCCCCCAACCCCAACAACCCCATCCTCCTCACCCGCCAATCCCAACGCTTTTGCATCCCTCGACACAACGACATTAAGTCTCCCCTTCAACGGGCGCGCTTTGGGCGGTAAAGACTGCCACGTCTTGCGGCCCATGATGACTGCATTGTAGGTTTGCTGTTTCTTCTCTGTGTGTATCGTTGACGTCGTCGAGCCGGGTTCTGGATGAGAGGAGGGGTTTGTGGGAGGGTGTGGGGGTGGAGGTGGGGGAGGGGACGAGGTGGGGGGACGTTTGGTGACGCGGGCGAAGAAGGCGAGGTCGGATTTTATGGGGGGCCAGGGGAGGGTGCCGCGGAGACCGATGCCGAGGGTTGGGGATGTGGCGACGATGAGGGTTAGTGGGGGGAGGAGGGGCATGGGTGGAGATGTGGAGGTGGAGGTGGAGGTGGGAGAGGGGGACATGGTAAGGTAGTGAGTGGTTGGGAAGGTAGTAGAGTGGTAGAAAGTAGTGTAGGTAAGTAATTGCTAGATTACTTTGAACATTCTCATATCAAATGAAATACGATCTATGACTCCCTCTCCCGTCCATCCTCTCCCTTCTCCACTCCACCCTCTCCATTACTCCCATTAGCCTCCCCATTCTCCCCTCCATCCTCCGCCCCACCACCACGGACCCGCAACCTTCTCAATCCCGCCGCCACATTCACCGCCGCAGCTTCGGCTCTCGTCTCCGCCTCGCTGGCCCCCACCGTCTGCAACTTCCCAAACAGCCACGCTTCCTTAAGAATCCGCGTCAGGGAGAGGAGATCCTCCGCAGCGCGTATCTGGAGAGAGATGCAGAAATGCTGATCAGAAGCCTGCACATGAAACCGTAGACGCAAGTAGAAAAGCATAGACACAGAAAACAAAAAGCTGGGCAGGAACCCGGGCCCCCCTCCTCCTCCATCCTCTCTCCTATGCATCCCATCCAGCAACCAATCAGCATAATTACGGGAAAAAAAGTCCCATACACACCAACGCAGCCGTCTCAACCTCCATCTGAAACACCCCAACGGCAGTATCATTACGATTTCCCTTCTCATCCTAACAACCCCCACAACCCCTATCAGCCCAATATCCCCACTATAACACTCTCCCCATGCCCTCTAGACTTCTTTTGCCAGCTTGCTCCAACCCCCCCTCCCCCCCCAGACACAAACACACAAAGGGCAAATGAGTGATACGCACAGATTCAAAAGCCAGGATATTTTCGAAGCGGCGGAGGAGCTGCGCTACGTCTGCACTGGCACGGTCTGGAATTGCTGGTTAGCCATCCATCACTTGCGCTGGACGAGAAGGTGTAGAGTAGAGTCAGTGGAAGTCTGCATGTGTGTGTGTGTGTATGGGTGTGTGGAGAGGATATAGATACCGATGAGAGCGCCCGATGTGCGCTGGTTCGGATCCATGGGGTCAGGGTTTTTGGGTCGCGGTGCTTAGGTTGAGAGGGAAATGGTAGAGCCCATGCTCGGAAGGGCGTCTAGTTGAGCAAAACACCGAGTTTGGTAAATCACATAGAATTCATATTTAGCAGAACGGATCCAGTTGTTGAGATGACAATCTGAGGCATATGTGAATACGGGGAGAAGGAATTCGTTTTCAATGGCTAATTGATTGCTATTTATGCCATGTTAGAGGGTAGCCTATCTTGGTCTTAATGTCCGGTTCGAGGACCATGCAAATTTGTGAGCACTAGTCGCCAGCATGACCATCCTCTTGTACAGACCATGCCATCCGATAAATTTTCTAGTAGTTGTTGCCACCTGATCCGCTATCCCCACCGTAGCCGCCTGAGCCAGAGTCACCTCCACCGTAACCTCCGGAGCCGGAGTCACCACCCATACCTTGGTTGTGGCTCTTGTTTCCACCCATACCCAGCTTGTTCTCAGCCATGCCCATTATCTTGTCTTTGAATCCTAAGTAGGAACATGTTAGCACTTTGTAGCACGTAAGGTAATTGAACATTGACGTACCCCCACCTGAACCAGACTGGTTGCCAGATCCGCTGTCCCCTCCGTAGCTGCCTGAGCCTGAGTCACCGCCCATACCCCCAGATTGACCACCTCCGTAGCCTCCAGAGCCTGAGTCACCGCCCATACCCCCAGATTGACCACCTCCATAGCCTCCTGATCCGGAGTCACCGCCCATACCCCCAGACTGACCACCACCATAGCCTCCAGAGCCCGAGTCACCGCCCATGCCGCCAGATTGGCCACCTCCGTAGCCTCCGGAGCCAGAGTCACCGCCCATGCCACCAGATTGGCCACCACCATAGCCTCCAGAGCCTGAGTCACCGCCCATACCCCCAGATTGACGACCACCGTAGCCTCCGGAGCCAGAGTCACCACCACTCATGCCGCTATCACCACCACCCTATGTAGACGCGTTAGTGTCTCATTCAACATAATCAGAGCTGCAAAGTGGTGGACTTACTCCGTAGTTTCCGCCCTGTCACGATGAAGAGCAATTAGTGAGCTGGTTGGGAAGGGAGAGGTGATGACTTACGGAATTACCGTATCCAGACATGTTGATTGAGTGGGGACGTTGTGTGTGTATCGAGGTTCGATGGGTATGGTTGATCGAAGTTGTGAAAGAGGAATTGGAATGATTTGAGGTTGTTGGAATGTGAAGAAATAAAAGGTTGATTAATGGGCGAGAAGGGTTGTTTAAGTATCTTTTATGAAGGCGGGGTCATGTTTGAGATTCAGGAACGCGGGGCAAGTTTTGCATGAATGGAAATTGGAAGTAACGACCCCACGCACAATTCTGGCGAGGCGCAGCCCAACCCCCCCACTTCCCACACTGCAGATTCCTTGGAATGGGAAGTCGCCCGCAATTGAAAATGGGATATGTCAATAATGTCCAATGACAACGGAATGCATCGCAAGTCTGTCCTTGAAACCTGGTCTCCAACAAAATAAAAAGAACCCCGCACTACGCACTTACCGATCTCGATAAGATCGCTGCAAAATGACGCCCATCTTTGCCCTTGAGTTGCTGACTTGATCCGAGGTATGCAAATCACTTCTCAGCCGGGAGCTTCATGCAAGAAACGGGTCTCAGAAACTTGGCAATTAGCATTGTGGCGGCAAGCATATACTCCGCAGTAACTAGGAAAGTCCAGGCGGATCACCGCAAGCCTACGCCACTACACCGGCTTTACTCGCCATTCAAGCTTGTCCATGGAGCAAGCAGAACCAATGAGCAAGGTGTATCCTTCACGTTTCGCGGCCTGATTCAACCTCGAGTATCCGAAGATTATAGGAGCATGAGGGATATTGCGCTTTGTTGCCGCGCTGCTCGAATTCCTTGTGCTCCTTGATTATCGCGACTTAATTCAGCGGCTGAGGCACTGTACAGCCGTTGCCACTAGGCTATGCACAATCACTCGATCCTGAGAGATTCAACTTGACTGCCTACTCGATCAAATGGGCGGATAATCCGCACAGCGATCGGCTGCCGCATCAATGGCTCGAAGTAATGAGCGGCCGCATGCAGGTGCAAGCAACCACTTGGCCTTGGAATGCGGACCTTCCCACAGCCGTGGCCGCAGTGAAACCTTTCAATGCTTAGCACATGGGTGTGCGAGTGAGGTGTGAATGTACGTTGAGTCGTGGCCTTCGCAATTCTTCCCAGCGAGCAGCAAAGGTAATTGCTTCCCGTGCTCTCCAGGTAGATCCATATCCTCTATCGAACGTACTTGCTCTATAGAATTGTCAGCCTAGGTTCGCAGGACATTGACTTGACCGCCTCTTGGCGACCACTGACCATGAATCGTTTGTGAAAGTCCGATCGCAGTAAATCCTGTTGACACATTTAGCTTAGGCTGCCGGCATAAGAAACCTGATTACCCACGTTGACAAATTCCTTCTTGCCTTTATTCTCGGTACCCCTTGCCTGGTTCCTGAATACCACATCATCGTCCCATCTAGATTCATGTAAGTTACAATAGTCGTGTGCTCATAGGCGAGAAACAAACCTTCGCTTGGTCTGGGTGTCTTTCGTTGGCATCAGCAGGGGGTTGCCGAGAGCAATGTCATTCTCTTGTTTCTCTTGCTCGGCTTCTGCTTTCTCGCGCTCCTACGTGGTAGAGCTCAGCGATTCACACGGGAAAGCCTAAAATCCTCCTCCACACTTACCTCTTTCTCTTTCTGTTCAGCCCTTTCCCTTTTGATTTTCTCAAGTTCCCGAAGCAGCTCGGCCGTCTCGTCCTCTTCATCGTCACTGTCGAGATCCTTAGATTAGCAGATCTCCCAGATCCGAATTTTGGATTACATACCTATCTTCTTCGCCACTATCACCGCTCTTAGGATCATCCGAGTCTGCATCGACATCTCTCGTTTCTTCTAGTATACGGAGTCTCTTTGCTTCCAGGTTTTCTTCTTCTCCACTCAGCCCAGGTCCTTCCTCTACTCGACGCTTACTGGCTATGCTTGAGTCCGCAGTCTTGGCAGCTGCTGGATTCATCTTTGAGAAATGTGCGGCTTCAGCTTCCAAGAGCTGTGCTCTGAGGTCTGATACCTGAGGATCGGCATCTCCGCCTTGTCCAGGCTGTCTGATTTTGCACTTAGTTATATTCTGTAAAAATCCACACAGTAAGCAAACCGAGTTTTGAGCTGAGTATATGCTGGCAGGAGTCGCTGGTGATATGCTACTCCTCGCTGGGCGTCTTTCCCGCGGGCCTGTTTCGTTCAGCGTGGTCCATAAGAATTGGACATATAGAGCTTACAGGATCGAATGTAGGCCTATGGGCTGTTACACTGTGAGCAATGTGTCTCAACTTTGGCCATTGCCTTCACTTACCGGTCGTCATTGCGAGATCTTCTTAAGGTAGATACCTTTTGTCAATGTGAAGGGAACACGCGAGACCCTCGGACACGTTGGTTACGGTTATGCCAAGCTTTTTTCAGCCCTACGGAGGGTCTCGCTGTGACTTCGATTGGCAATCGCATTTCTGGAGTTCTGAATGTCCCGACCAGATTCAATTAGAACAGCTACCTCAGAGCTCCCACGAGAGCGACTCTGGACTGGCATCAAGCTGTTCGAAGAGGTGTGAATCGAGAGTGATTGCTCTGGGCCAGCTGGTGGCAGGTAAAGAAAGAGCGAGTTCAATCTTCCGATACAACCACAAATGGTAGGGGATACTGGCAGTATTGTTCGCTCAAGTCAGTTGTTTGGTTACAGATTTTCCTAAGTCATTGCCATGATTGTCACAACGGCACCCACTTATCGTCAATGCTCTCAATACCTCTACCAGTATATTGATCATTTAGCGGTGCCTACAATAAAAAAAATGCAGTCTTTTTTCGCTAGCGGTACCTTCTTCTCCAAGGTGTACTGTTAGATAGATACTGTTTACAGTCCCATATGGGCTTTGCCACACTGTGAAAAGAGTGTGCTTTATCAGTATTCTCGATTGCCTTCCATGGAGACCAATGCTCATTTTATCTCACACATAATCATCTCCTTTCATCTATACATTTCTGGTGGTCAGCATTTATGTTCCAAGGTGAAGCTCTAAGCAAAGAGGCAGAAATTTCAGAGCAATCGCGCTCCAGAGGATATTCCCAAAACACTCTTGCAACTCAGAACGGGGCCCGGAACTGCAGACGCTCGCTGAATAGGCTACATTGTTTCCACACATTCAATTGGTCCCACTCCTTAGTGAAGCTATGTAATTTTCCATCTTTTACTTCAAAGATAGCAGCAGCCGACCATTTCGCCTTACTCCCACTAGTTTCGATGTCGTTATGAGGCTGTCCGCAGTGAATACATGCAAATGTGTGAGCAGTAGTCGCCAGCAAGAACATGAATTCTCCGTACACTTTCATTCTTACTCTATGTCCTGTCTCAATGCACGCCTATTTCTAAGACCTGATGCCTCCATCTGATTCGTTTCCTGCTTTTGTACTGGGCCACCACCACACATCTCTACCTGGCGGTTTAGGCTTAACCTTGAGGAAGTTAGGGATGTATTTGGAGTTGCTGTATGTTTGTGACGAGCTGAGGATAAATAGGAATCCCGAGATAGCTCCGTAAGATGCGGTGGCGATCGTGAATAGTTTGGTGACTTCAAGTTTGTGAGTCTAAACACCCTCAAACACAGCTGTGCTGGCGTTTGCCACAGTGGGAAGGGTTCCGAGGGATCTGATGTAGGGCCAGACGGTGTCTGCCTAGGATGATTAGAATCTCGATTTGTGATTTCTAGAGAAGTATGTGATTACTTACATCGAAATCCTTAACAATATCCCAGCCGGCTTTTAGACTCAGATTATAGTTGTACTTCAGGACTGTGCCAAAAAGAAACAACTGGACATCGGAATTTGAAGAAGTCGGTCGAATGCATTTTGGTATCTGGGGGAGTTCCGTTCGCCACAAATAATGTTATCCTCTTGTTGTTTAAAAGATTTTTATATCGACGTACATGTCAGAGTGAACTCCAGGTGAGTGTATCGATAGGCATTAGGGCCTAGACCTACTTAACCTAGACTTAAAAAAAATAAAGTTCGGATGAGCATGACTTACCTTACTTTAGTCGTTATAAATAAGTGCGAAGTCGGAAGCAACCGTATTTAATTAAGCGGGGCAGGCTGCGAACGGAAAGCTTGGCGCTCGACATAATGCACGAGACACACTCTTCTATTTCCGGCCATCTGTCCAAACATTGTTCTTCCTCTACTCCTCTCTCTTCTGTTATTTTTAAGTTCTTTTATCTTTGTTGTCCATGTTGATGAAGTCATGATACAGGATACGTGACACATGATTCGACTCATGATCCCCAACCTCTTGTGAAACTGCACAGCCTTCTGTTTCGTCTCCGTTTCCACGCCTTGTGCCTATTCGTGTCCGAGCTTGTCATTCCTTCGTTGGCTCTCTTACATATCGAAACAGCGCAAAGGATTTGCGACTTTCTGAAACCTCTCACGCTCAGCCCGCTGCATGGACGCTTTGGGCGGCTCATAAAGCGAAATGCCATCCTGACCATGCGAAGTAAGACATACGCACTTGCCTAAACCCCGTGCTTGCATGCTCTGCTGATGCAAGCTGCACGTAATTTCGCCTTCTTCTGCACTGTACCACATGATCACTCAACCAACGATGACTGACGATCGACCCGGTAGAAACTTCCCTCGACGCTTCGCTCCCATTCGCATTCCTCCGCCGTACGCCATGCCTCGCTCCGAGTCCTCTCACACTTCCTCCCAAAGTATCGACGAAGATGACGAGGAGGACGATCATATCATATCTCAGGAAGCTGGATATGTGACACCGATTTCGCCTACAGCCGAGCGCCGTCTCCATTCTGCTCGAACGTCCGAATTGGACCTCCGAAGACGCATGCCTACTAAGCAACGCTCGTATGATGAACACTCGAGCCTGCTGGCTTTCGGGGATGGGTATACGAGGAGTTATACGGCGCCAAACACGGGGCAGCCGCGCTTCTCAAGACGGTCGAGTCAAGGCAGCCTTCGAATGCCCAAGCATCATAGCAGAGCCAGCTCATGGGGTTTCCGACTAGCAAGCACACTTGGGTCGGGCCGAAGGTTTTCGGAAGCTGGCATGGGCGAGTCCAAGGCCTCGATATTCATGGACGAGCGAGTATGGTACGATCAATTTACATCAACCGACTGGGTGCATGACAGCATCGCGGATGCCTTCCGAGTACGTGATCTTCGAGCACGGAAGGACCTACGCGGACGCATATTCGCATGGTTTGACGGGGCCCAAGGCTGGTTACTTGTGGCTCTAATCGGTTGTATAACCGCGTGTGTAGCGTTTTTTGTCAACATAGCAGAGACTTCTATTTTCGATTACAAAGAGGGCTATTGCAAAACGGGCTGGTACTTAAGCAAGAGCAAGTGTTGTGATTGGCAGACGAACTGTCCCTCATGGCAAACTTGGGGCGAACGAATGGGGACCACCGGTATCGACAGAAAATGGATCGATTTCCTTGCCTACGTTTTCTTTGTGGTGGTCTTCTCTGTCGGTGCCTGCTTCCTGACCTTACTTACCAAGACGGAGATACCATCTGCCTTTTCGCTCTCCACTCTCGATGAAAACTTGGGTGCCGATAAGCAGAAGCACCGTGGTGAGTCGGATGATATAAGCCAGAAAGCCAACTTGGATCCCACTCAATCCGATGCTATCAATGAGAAGCCTGGTACCATGGTCTATTACCCTGCCGCAGGAAGCGGTGTTGCAGAAGTGAAAGTCATTCTTAGTGGCTTCGTCGTGCACGGCTATCTTGGTCTTCGAACGCTTGTCGTCAAAACCTTTGCACTCGTCCTCAGTGTCGCGTCTGGCCTTAGTGTCGGCAAGGAAGGTCCTTATGTTCATATCGCAACCTGTGTAGGAAACATTGCTTGCAGGTTGTTCTCGAAATATAACCATAATGACGGCAAGCGGCGAGAGATTCTTAGCGCCAGTGCAGCCAGTGGTGTCGGGGTCGCCTTTGGGGCCCCTCTTGGCGGCGTTCTGTTCAGTCTTGAGGAGGTCAGCTACTACTTTCCGCCCAAGACATTATTCAGAACCTTCTTTTGCTGCATCGTCGCAGCTCTTTCGCTCAAATTTCTCAATCCTTACGGGACTGGGAAGATAGTCATCTTTCAGGTTCGCTACACCACAGACTGGAGGTTTTTTGAGATGTTTGCCTTTATACTTCTTGGTATGCTAGGTGGTGCACTCGGGGCATTGTTCATCAAAGCAAGTAGAATCTGGGCTCGTACCTTTCGACGCATCCCAACCATTAAACGCTGGCCGGTCCTGGAAGTTGTACTTGTGGCCTTGGTCACCGGTTTAGCCGGCTTTTGGAATCGTTACGCCAAACTCGCAGTCACAGAACTTCTCTTCGAATTGGCCAGCCCTTGCGAGGACAATGCATCTGGCCTGTGCCCTCAGTATGAAAGCGAGATCCTCAGCATTGTTGGGTACCTTTGCATTGCCTTCGTCATCAAGAGTATCCTGACCGTAATTACCTTTGGCATCAAAGTTCCTGGGGGTATTTATGTGCCAAGTATGGTTCTAGGCGGATTAATGGGACGTATTGTTGGCCACCTCGTCCAATACCTTGTCCTGATGAACCCAGATCTCGAACTTTTCGGTAGCTGCCCGAAAGACGGAGGCCTGGAAGGGTGCGTCACTCCAGGCGTCTACGCATTGGTTGCCGCAGGTGCAACCATGTGCGGTGTGACGAGATTATCCATCACCCTCGCGGTCATTCTCTTCGAGCTCACGGGGAGCCTTGACCATGTGCTCCCTTTCTCTCTCTCGGTCTTAGTAGCCAAATGGACCGCTGATGCCCTTGAACCTCTCAGCATCTATGACCTACTTACGGACATGAACTCTTACCCATTGCTTGACAACAAAGTCCGGCCTATTTTCACCTCGGAGCTTGGAGACATTACCCCAAAAGTTCGCTCCCATCGCATGATCGACATTTCCAACTCCCCCCTGGTCTCCGCGCAAGGTCTGCGTCGCAAAGTCGAACTGCTTCACAACGCGGGCGAGATCGACGGCTGTCTCCCCATTGTCCGTCATGGTGTCCTGGTGGGCCTCATACCTGCCCCGGACCTC
This sequence comes from Usnea hakonensis, assembly GCA_013423325.1. Classification (NCBI taxonomy): domain Eukaryota; kingdom Fungi; phylum Ascomycota; class Lecanoromycetes; order Lecanorales; family Parmeliaceae; genus Usnea; species Usnea hakonensis. The sequence continues at coordinate 74,183 of BLJB01000012.1, read as the reverse complement.
CAATTCGCGCTCGATAAACTTGACGATGAAGAGCAGACTTTATGCCTGATGGCCGCGACCGTGGCATGGCATGAAACCGGCGAGGAAGAGGGAGCAGAAGAGCGGGAACCGGACCGTACGGATTTTACGCCATACATCGATCCGGCGCCCGTGACGTTGGATATCCATTCGCCGATGGACCTTGTTTTTCAATGTTTTGTCAAACTGGGGTTGAGGTATATTTGTGTGTTGAAGGACGGGCACTATGCAGGGTTGGTGCATAAGAAGACCTTTGTAAGGTATGTCAAAGAGTTGGAGGAGGCCGAGTTGACGGAAACTGGGTGATGGAAATATTGTGCACAGCATTTTTGGCAATTCATTTTTGGCGGTTTGGGGGAATTCAGTGCTTTCAACTATATTCATCGTGTCTGGTTCGGCGCTTTCGGTTTCAAGCATAGCGGTTTGGTCTAGGCATTTTTAAGCGGTATCAGCCCTCGAGTATTTGGATTGGCGAAAATTATGGATTTTGTAGCATAGGTAGCTTGACGGAGACGGAAGTGATCCACGTTTTCATGCATGGCCTTCATGTTCGGCTGCCCATACAAACATGCAACTTTTCACCCATACGAGCTATCCCAGGGTGTTCAAAAATCCACCCATCACCGCCTCTCACCCCCATCACCGTTCATTCTCCGCCCTCAACTCCCTACTCATCCCCCCTTTATCCCTCCGCCTCGCATCCGCCTCCAAAGCCCCGTCAACCAACTTCCCCAACTCCCTCACCTTCCCCATCGCCACCTCCACGCACCTTAACAACACCAACGCATCCACCTCCCCGCCTCCCCCCTTCTGCACCAGACACAACTCCCCCTGTGCATTCGCCCCCACCACAACCTCCCCCTCGCTGCACTGCTGCTCCAGCAACGTCGCGTCCACGATCCACTTCTCCCCCTCCTCAAAAAAATGCATCGTCACGCAGAGCGGGTGGTGCAGCAAAGCGAGCGGGACGGGGTCGCGCTCCGCGGAGCTATAGACGGTCAGTTGGCCGCCTTTGACGTCGGAGTCTGGGATCCGACAGTGCCGGAGGGCGGCGAGCGTGCAGAGGCAGCTGGCGTCGATGAGGTTGCCGTCGTGGTCGAGGACGTGGATGTCTGCGCGCAGGGACCATATTTTTTGACCGGCTATGAGGCAGAGGGATTCGGTGGAGAGGGCTTGGGAGCGGCGGAGGGTGGTTTCGAGGGTGCGGGAGAGGTGGGTTTCGAGGTCGGATTGGCTGGGTTGGGGGCGTTAGGTTGGGTACTTCGGGGGGGAAGGTGTGAGGGAGGGAGGGAGGGAGAGGGAGGGGAGAGGTCTTACCCCGAGATGTGGAGGGGAGGTTTCCTTACCGGCCGGATTCGAAGGCGGGGGACGCGAGTGGGGAGAGCTCGGTTGTGATTGTGAAGATGCCGTCAAATTTGCGGTCGGGGCGGGGAGCTGTCACGGAGGCGGAGATGCGCGTAAGGACTCTGCGGGAGGAGGAGGAGGTTTATTAGTGCTCCGTCATATGCACTGCATTCCAGGATGGTGAGATGAGATGAGAAGGGTACCTTGTCTTGCCCAAGCGGACGTCGGCAACGCCATAGTCGTCTGGGAAGGATATGTCGAGGTTGCGGTAAGCGTCCAGGGCGCGGCCGTCGAGGCGGATGTTCTCTTGGAGAGCTTGGAGTAGAAAAGTGCGTTCGTTGAGGGAGGGTTCTGCTTCGCGAGGCATGGCTTGGGAAAGGTAAGGTAGTCTGCAACAAGACTAGACGAGGAAGGGCTGATGATGCTGCAATGAACCCTTAAAGATCGACAGAGTTTGGTCGGTTCTTGTGTCGGCTGTTGGCTCTTACGACGTATTCGAAGTTGTTCTTGTGAGAAGCTTGGCGAGCGGCGAGGCACTGCGGCGAAAGTCAAGATAATACTTTAGATAATGCGAAAGTGGCGTGAGCCTAAATATCGACCAGGTACGAATAGCAGCCGTTGTACAGTGAGATTTTACCTTATCCACTAGGATATCTTCGGTAAGATATCACGAGGAGATAGCGCCAAGGCCAAGATCGTTAAGCTAGTCACTTAGCTCAACCCGAAATCCTTAAATTTTTAAATTTTTCCCATCGAAGACTATGAAAGCTCTTGGCAAATTGTCTCTTGGCCACAGCACACGCACCGAGCATAAAGTAAAGTACGACAAATGATGAACCCCGGTTCTGGGAGCCGGTAAATTCGGGCTACCTAGGTCGGAAAAGCATTTACCATTCACCAAAAGTACTTGATCCACCATGCCCAAGATGACTTGGCTCCTTGGCTACCAAGTCAATACGCGTACTCTCCTCTACATTAAATCGAAAATAGGAGTTGGAATCTTCTTCTGAGTACTGCTCTACTAATCATAAATATCTGTTTTTTCTCTGCTTTCAATAATAACAACAATAATAATACAAACAATCTTCTGAGAATACATATGGGTCTTAAGGATAAACACTTCTCCTCAGTCACCCAGTCACCCTTTCAACACTTTGTCGAGAAGCTTTTTGGTTTTTCTTGGCTTTGGGAGCAGTTCCTTCCATGCTGAGATAATTTCCATATTTATCTTGATTCGGCACATGCAAAAGTCCGAGCGTTACGTGGACAGCTTATTACTTATTACTAGTACAGGAGGAAAGGTCATCTCTGCATTGATATTGTACTCATATTGATCCTTTATACCACGACTGTCTTTACAACACTATCATCTCAGCATTGCCTTATCTTCATTCACATGGTAGGTTGGCCTTCTCAATCTTTGCTGGAGGAGAAGAAGATGACATAAGTGTGCATTGCATCGTATTGACATGATGCAGCTCGGACCAAAACAATGCTTTGACATCCGACCTCCGCACCCTATATCAACTTTTAATCCCCTGACTTTGACTCTTGCACCTACATCGCATTTACTTCTCCCATTTCGTGCTCTGTTACTCCCTCACCCACTCACTTGAGCCGGTGACAATTCCAGGTCGCGTGACCCCTCCGTCGAGGCGTGTCGTGGAGGCAGATATTATCCTCATGACCAGTATTAGCGACACATCTTATCATAATGACCAACCTCACAATCCTTGATGTCCCACCGGAATGGAAGAGCCAGCCTATGTATCATCTTCCCCCATGGGGAGAGCCGTTGGTACCTCTTGTTCCGCTGTCTGAGACAAATATCCCCAACTGATTCGCCTTCCAGATTGTCTTATCCATCTTGGGTGGTGCCATGTTTCTGACGCGGAGACGTGATTTCCAAATATTTGGGAAACGAAAAGAAGGATACCACGATTCTTACTTGGACTCCGACTCCTCCAACTCGACCGAAGATTTGCTCTGGTATGATCCGGATAACGACGAACCTCAAGAGTCTCCTTCATCGTCCAAGCATCCCTCGAAAAAGCGCATGTGCTGTGGAGTTGTCCTCAGCACCCCAAATACCTCACGCTTCTCGGATCGCACACATAGCCGCATCTTACAAAAGTTTCCGTTTCTGATCGAAATGTTCTACTGGATCATCACCTATCTCTTCTACCGCCTGACCAAGGTTTTCTCTCAGATGATATTCACCAAATCAATCATAGATGTCGCTCAGGCGCACGGCCTCGCAGTCCTTGAGTTTGAGCAATTCAGTTGGGCAAGCTTCCTTTTTCCAGTCAAAGAGCACACCGTGCAACACTGGTTCATGCATGGTCATCAAGATGCCTTGACGGTGCTAAATCGAACCTATGCGTTGATCCATATACCCGGCACAGTAGGGTTCGTCATCCAATTTCACGTCTTTTGAATCCCTCGCCTTCCTTCTCTTGAAACCCGAACTAACACCCTCGGCAGCTTTATAGCTTGGTATTACTATATCGCGCCCTCTCACGCCACCTTCGCCTCGATTCGCCGCACCCTCACCCTTACCAACCTCCTCGCCTTCCTTACCTTTACCCTTTACCCCTGCATGCCTCCGCGCCTACTTCCGCCTGAATACGGGTTCCTTGACTCGGTACGCCACGACGAAGCAACCTCGATTTGGATGAGCGGCAACTTTGTCAATTCCCTCGCCGCCATGCCCAGCATGCATTTCGGGTACGCCTTTGTGATCGGCTGCACTATGATTTACCACGCTGGTATATTTAGAAGAACTTTGGAAAAGGGGGAGACGAAAAAGTCATGGTTTTGGAAGTCGGTCTACTGCTTCATTGGGCTGGGATACCCAAGCATAATTTTAATCACCATTGTGGCGACGGCGAACCACTATTGGATGGACGCGCTGATGGCGACGATTGTGGCCTGCGCCGCTTACCTCTGTAATAGCGTGTTCCTAGCCCTGCTGCCGCTGGAGGACTTGCTGCTGTGGGTCTTGAGGCTTGAAAAGCCGATTCCATCCACAGGCGATAATTTCAGGCAAAAGGGTGGAAGAATATAATGAGGACAAGCTCCGTCGTGTCACAAAGCTTTGCGAGGCTGGACCCAAGATTTTGATTTGGCCCGTGGGGCGCGGTTGCAGTGGCGCGGAAGGATCCGAACGGAAACGTCAGGAGGGCGCATGCATAGCGGCGAGCCAACGGGCGAGCGAACAGGCTGGCTGGGCCGTCGAGGCTGTTGTAAGAGTACGGAGCACAGCAATCTCCCTGGGCTTGTGGCGTTTCAAGAGCGAATCTCGCTACATAGATTGATAGCAGCTCCACTGTTCTTTCTGGCTAAAAGCTCAGGGATTCATAGCCTAGGTATTGTACATCTGGTATTGACTGTGCTATTATTACATATCCGCTCCTCCTTCCCTCCGCTCTTAAATATATGTTAAATAAGACCCTGTCCGAAGTCGACTTTTAGCAAAGACAAACAGGGAACACCAGCATCAGCAGAATGGCAGCAGCAAAGATCATCTCATCAAACACATCGTTTTTCTTGAAAAAAAAAAAAAAAACCCCCTCCCCTCCCCATCATCAATCTAGGTATCTACCTCTCCCCCCTCGCCCTCTTCCTCGCGCTCCCCTTGCCCCCCTCCCCATCATCCGCCTTCCTTCTCCTCTCCTCCCTCTTCTCCTCCGCATCCAGCACAAAACTCAACACATCAAACGCAAACTCCGGGTACTCGAGACACATCTTCCGGAAACTGCCCTCGGTCTCATGCCTCAACACATGGCTCCTCTGCCCCCAAAAGCTCGCCACGGGCTTCCGGATCGTCACGTCCTCCCTGCCCGTGTGGGAGTAGACGTAGCGCGCGTAGGAGAGCTCGGCGGAGGCGGTGGAGGTGACGAGGTGGATTTTGGAGTGGGAGAGGGTCTTGAGGGCGGGGAGGGAGAGCTTTTCGGCGAGGGTGTAGACTTTGGCGTGTTTGAGGAGGTGCTGGCCCGTGGTGTCGACGGGGGGGATGGCGGGGGATGTTTCGAGGTTGCCGGTCGGGAGCTTGTGCGGGAAGTATTCGCCTGTGTAGAGGTATTCGAGGAAGCAGGATGTGGCTTCGAGGTCGTCGTCGACGAGGTCGATGGTGCGTTTCTTTTTGGGGAGGTTAGTTTGTGGCTGTGTGGGTGTGTGTGTGCGGGTTTTTGGAAAGTGAGGGGAACGGAGAGAGGGAGAGAGAGAGAGAGGTGCGGGGGGAGAGGCGAGCTTACTGGTGAAGCAGAGTCCGGCGCGATTGCGTCGGCGAAGAATGGAGATTTGATGAGCAGGGCTTGATGAGCGGTGAGTTGAGTGGCAGCGTCGCCGGAGCCAATGTTCAGAGTCACAATTGGGGATCGGAGATAGCTGGAGGATGTCAGTGACTCCAATTGGACGCCGCTTCCTTGTCCGAATGGCTTACTCCACAAAAGTTGTCCGTGCAGCTGGCTCGTTCGTTTCCATCGCGGTCTCGTCCTCGGCTACCTCTTCCCCAGGCGCATCGTCGGCGCCCGTTTCTCCCACTTCGAGCACATCGGCGCTGTCACCGCCTTGCATCTCGACGTCGCCGGTATCCTCTGCGATTCCGCCGGAAATGCGCACTTCGGGATCTGCCATAGCTCGGTGTAATGTCTGTGCGCAAATACTTTTCTGTTCGCGATGAGAGCCCCCTTTTTTTGACTTCTCTTTTTGGAGAATGAGCGACTTTCTTTGCAATTGGTCTCAATGAGTGTAAGGTACTAACAACAAAAGTTAGAAAGAGTTAGCAAATCACAAGGGAAGGAACGTCTAAGAAGTGACAATTATGGGAGAAGAATTGTGAGGCTGAAGTGCGACAAAAGATGGCTTGAGAGAATTGGGAGAGGTTGGTACCTGAAGCTAGCAATCGACGCTAAAAACACTAAGGTACGAGTACCCGGTACTTTACTTTATGCTGCGGGCTTGGCGCTCCCCTCGTCCGCAGGGCTGCGGGCAAAAACCCGAGTAGAACGACAAAGAATTTCTGATGCATCATCACGGAGTATGACCATCCGTTCCTTAGATACTCCAGTTCCTGCGACAATGGCAAGACCGCATCGATTTCGTGAGTGTAGCTACACTCAGATCCACTTCGGGGCTTGACTGATAACCAGTCCAGCAAATCCAGCTCTGTTGTATGCCTCCCAGCTCACATTCCCCACATGCCGCCGCGAGCTTACAAACTCAACAGCGTCTGCGACATCCAAGACAAATTTCGGCCCGCCATCTTTGAATATGGCAAGGTGTAAGTTGTTGAGTCCTTCTACCGCTCAATCTACGCTGCCATAGCGTACTAATTGTCGCGCTCAGCATCTCCACAGCACAGAAAATGATTCGTGCCTGCAACACCCTCGCCATCCCCGTCTACGCAACCACTCAATCCGCTGCACGTCTCGGTCCGAGTAAGTCTCCGCCTGTTGTCGATACTCCTGTACTTCTCGCTCACCCATCCTCCAGTCTGCTCAGAACTCAACAGTCCCCCACTCTACACAATCGACAAAACCGCCTTCACAATGTTGGTCCCTGAATTGCGCTACACACTCGCCGAACGCTCGCAGATGCCTTACCAGATAGCCATCGTAGGAATCGAGACACATATATGTGTGACGCAGACGGCGCTAGATTTGCTGAGTGAGGGCCACAGAGTCTATGTGCTCACCGATGGAGTGAGTAGCTGCAATGCTGGGGAGCGGGGTGTGGCTTTGAGCCGGTTGAGGTAGGCGTTTCGCTGTGTTCTGAAAGAGTAAAGATCAATTGTATGTGTTACAGGGAGGAGGGAGCGATCGTTACGTCGAGTGAGAGTTTTCTGTATGAGTGTATGGGGGATGCCAGTATTCCCGAGTAAGCTCATCCCCCTCTTCAACATGATTTGCAAAAGAAGCAAGACGGCTAATTCTTGTGACTAGGTTCAAAGCGATCGCTGGGCTAGTCAAGGAAACAAAGGAAAGCACTAGAGATGCGGTTCAGACGCTGTGTAAAATGTGAGAGAGTAGACTCACGGAAAGCATAGTGTGAGGACGGCAGTATGAAAGTGCTTCGATACTAGCTTTTGCTTTGGCTGTATCTAGCAGCTTGCTCAGCACACTGTGGATGTTTTCTATTGTACATGTTATCGCACAAGCTGGTAAAAGCTGCAAGAAGGGGTTACCGCTCCTGAATAGACTTATCCCTATAGAACTAGAAATCTTACTCCGATGGGCCTTGTTTTGGTTGATTAGAATTCAACCAACCAAAGGCAGAAGCTCCGCCAATTGGATTCGACGACCTTGGCTTATTCGCAAGTGACTGAAGGGGGCCCCTGCCATCTCCTGAAAACGACCTATGATCGGTGGCAGGACTCTGGTTCTCATTGTTTTCGGGCTTACCAAAATCACCAAAACGGGAGGATGCGACGTCAAACCCTACAGGATGCTGTTGTGCCGAAGTCGCACGAGATGTGTTCAGTCGTGTTGGTCTGAGCACCTTCATGCCCCTGCCCCGCCCCGGTCTCTGGTAGCCAGTACTTGAAGTGCCGGCGGACAAAGGGTCTCCACGGCTGCTTTGGGTTGAGTCCCTTCGCCAGGATCCCCAAACGTTGCTGCTTTCGGACCTTGTTGGGGTGTCAGGCGTGGTGCCATTACTCAAGCTCTCCGAGTCCTTGAGGTCAGTGTTCGTCGACACCGAAAAGGTCGAATCGCTATTTTCACGATCTGCTACCGTTTTCCTGCCTTCTCCTATGACTGAGGACGAGGGAGCCGCAGGTGGAGCCATTGCGTCAGTCGTGGTTCGTGTTTTTGTCTCCTCGGGTTGGTCGTCAGACCTTACATGTGACTCCTCTATTTGCGACTCCTTTGCATTGCCATTGGTTTTGACCTTTCCACTAGCCGGGCCAGATACTTCTGCCAGAGGGGACTCCAAAGAAGTGTCTGACGCGATAGTTGTCTGAAGATTTTGAAATATAATTGCGTTCTCAGGACGGACCAAAGGCACAGAAAGCTTGTTGCGGTCATCATCAAACAAGGTTAAACGGTCAAGGGAGAAATGAACGTCGGCGTTACGAGTACGAAGCAAGTCACAGCCGAAAAAGATTTGAATCGCTTCCTCTTTACAGTTCAAGTCTTGAACCACAAATGAGGTCGTCAGAGTTGGCAGCGATCGTACAGGGCTACTTGAACGTGATGACGACTGCTGTATGGTAGCTTCGGGAAGGTACACTGGAAGCTTGATCAATCGCTGTCCTTCACGGTCGACTGTAATTTGATCTTGGTATCCTAAACGTTTTATCAGATTGACGTTCAAGGTTGACTTGTAGGACCCCGTGCAGACGGAAGCATAGAGCAAGGACTCGTTGGAGAAATTTGTGTCCAGCCAGCAGCGAATTATCGACGGCACCGGTCCCAAAATGAAGAGACCAGGAGGCGGGTCCATCGGGACGAAAGGAGCCACAGTGGCAGACAATGGACGGGTATCGAAACCGAAACTGCTTGCTCGAGCCGAATGTGTGGAGCTCTGCCTGCCGTCAGACTTGTGTGACAAAGAGCGTTCAGTCATTGGATGACTGCCAAATGCACTGCCGGTTCGGATTGGAAGAAAGTCTGTAGAGGATCGAGAGCCTTGACCGAAATGACCGTGAAGAGCGCTCTCGTCGAAGCGCACACTGTTTGCTCTGGAAGCAGCACCTCTCCTTGGTTCGTCCTCAGTATCCAGATGTAAGCTTCCGAGCATACTACTTGGCTGATCTTGATCAAAGTTCTTGAATGCTTCCGCAGCAGGATTGTAACCATTATCTGCAATCAAAAGTTTTAGATAACCCTTGCAATATCTGGGGGCCTTACAGACCTTGCTGGGGAGTACCATTCATCGCGCTCGGAAAGGGCGACTGACTACCCCACACGGACTTCAGACGAGCATCGCTGTCCGAACGTTGCTCAAGACGCATCAGTCGGTCAGCATGCTCTGCTTGTGTGGCATACACGTTCTTCATTTCGTTCTGCAGGCGCCAAAAGTCCTCTTTAGAAGCTAAAGCGAACTGCGGATCCATTACCATCAACCCTTGACCGAAAGGCGTGGACAAGCCTATCAAATACAAAGGCGGGTGTCTGTGTCATCTATGCAATTGCGAGCTCAAAGCTGCGTAGATTTCCTGGTCTCTTCTTTTTTCTTTTCAAAGTAGTCCTGCAAAGTCGTTGGTGCAGATTCTATACAGGTGCAACCGCTCCAGTCTCCACCTCCCTCCCTTTGGCGCCGCCGGCGAGAGGCCGTCCACCACCTGGATTGATGTCAGTCGAGCCATTAGAGTCTGGAATGGTAGCGAACCTCCAACTTGAATATGAAGCTGCTTATGACGCTGGACTTGGCGTACTCTATGACCTCGACTATGTAAGAGTTCCAAATTCTAGGCCTTTGGATTTCCGCCGACGCTGTGCGGAACAGTCAATGGTCAAGACACTTTTACGAAGAAGACCGCGATAGTCGAGATATATCTAGTAGACACGTAGGGTCGATTGTCCAGACGGGTCTTAATGTTTGATCTTTTCGCTAAGCAAGACCCTTCTCCCAGTAGGTATTGTGTTGTGGGAGATTCTTGTGAAACGGAAAGCGGTCGTGGCCCATCGAATTTTGAAACGATTTCTTGTTCAGTGAATGTGGGTGCGGGAGATTCTAGTCAGGGGCGTCAATTAGACGTGTTGAATGGATCCTGTGATAGTGCAGTATAGTTTGAGGGACAGTGTGGATCACTTGAAAGAAAGTGAAACAACGTTGGTTTTTGATACCGGGAATCTATGTTACCATGTCATAAAGTTATAATTACGAGTAAGGTAGATAGCGCCGGCAAGCCCCACAGTTTTCTTACGGCATTCTCTACCTTTATGCGGCTCAATGAGCTTGTCGTTCGCAAATCTAGCGGGTACAGGCTCAGGCAAGGATTGGCTTAGTTTACATACATGTATATTATCAATGCATCGTCATGCATCTTACTAAATTGAGCGTGTATCTAGTATAACTACTTTAGGTACGGATATGTGTCCGCCAAGCGTGGCCCAATCGACTGGCCTGAGGCCAGAATTCCTCCCCGCAATAGTATCAATCATTACTGCCTTCCGCCTACCGATTCAAATGCGCGACTTGAAGATTGGCAAAACCTGAGGGTTGAATCTCGGAATACATCGAATACGCATCTTTCCTGCTCGGTAGCCACCTGCACAGACAGCGCTTGAACCCCATCTTCTGACCTTACCCCGCAGCACTATCTGCAGTCAGTGTCTACCTCTCTGTACTTTGTCCAACGTGCATATATGCGGTCTTGGCGAGGCTGACGTGACTCCAAGCGCAACACAGACTGCGGGCGAGAATCGAAGATATGTGTGTGAGGTGACGTTCGCCGCCCGCATTCACTGTCCTTCAGACCATCTCAATTCTGTTCTGGAGTAACCATTAAACCGTTGGAATTGCTTCTTGGAGAGGAACTTGCACCGGACACTGGCTGGAGTTATGGGACTTCCTGATGAGAATCATGCCATACCGGATCCAGCAGCCTCCATGCCTCAGCTCCCACCACCGCCAAGTCCCTCTGCAGACCGAGGCATTATTCCTGCTACAGAATCGTCTCTTGAGGACTCAGATACCTTTCCACAAGCGGGCAATATCGATGTATTCGCGTTGAGTCCTGTGGCAGCTTTGAGGATGCTGTGTAGCACAGTCGAGACTTTGGTGCGGATTACTGGCGATATACCACCAACGCCTCCAGCCAGCCAGCCACGCACTCCAAACATAGGACTGATACCAGTTGAAAAAGAGAATGCTCCTCGCCACACAGAGGAACACAAGCGCCGACGAAGCGAAGGCGCAGGGAATGCAGGAGATGTGGACGGTGTGCCCGCAAAGGCTAAGACTCCAATCGGGAGTCCCGTGGCTGGACCTTCGGAGCCTTTGCAAGTTATTGGCTCAAATGCGGAGCCCTTAAGCATACAGCATGGCGCTATTACAAGAAAGTTCTATTCGAAGAAACCACCCTCAATCGGTTTAGAAGAATACCTCATGCGACTGCATTGCTATTGTCCTATGTCAACAGCAGTCTATCTTGCTACCAGTCTCTACATCTTCAGATTAGCCATAGTGGAGAAAATCATGCCTGTGACTTCTCGTAATGTTCATCGCCTGGTGTTGGCCGGCCTTCGAGTAGCGATGAAAGCATTAGAAGATTTTAGCTATCCACATCGACGTTTTGCAAAAGTTGGAGGAGTTAGCGAGACAGAATTGGGAAAGTTGGAAGTCAGCTTCTGCTTCGTGACCAACTTTGAGCTAAGGGTTAACAAAGAAGAGTTGCTGGAGCACGCTACCTCCGTCAGCCATATGGAAACTCTGTACCGACCGCAAGCAGACTTTCGGTCACATGAAAACAAGCAGAAATTGGTCATTGGGCCGTCGAAACCATTGGCAGCTATGACTCCAGAAATCCCTACTGTCGCAAAATAAGAAGGGTCTTGATCCTCTGGCTCAGGATCAGCAACCGGTCGTCATAGGCCTCCAAAGCCGGTGTCTGAGTGAAAGAGCAGCTATGGCTTTCCAGACCTTCCGAAGGCCGAGAACATTTCCCGCGTGATAGACAAAAAGAAAGACACCCCAAAAAGCCCCTAGACAAGCCTTCCACCATGTACATATCTGGTCATCAAGTGCTGAGATCCCTCAATCCATCTGTCAACAGCTCCTCAAATTGTCTGTGGCACGTCTGCTCGACTTGAGATCTGTCAGCTTCCCTCTCTGCATACACGTGATAGAGACCCGAATTGCGAGTGCCCCACGGCAACATGGCCGTCAAATATACGGGACAGGAGGGTATTTGGCAAGTGACTAGGCGTCCTCTTAGGGAGTATGTGTTAACTTGGGCTGCAGATCCAGGGTCACAACAATTGAGGAGAGATTCTTAAGCAAAGCTAGCAAATGTACGGTCAATATAGCTCAGCTTCAATCAGGGACATTGCCAGCGTTACATGTAGAGTATATTTATTTAGGAAACAATGGCTCGGGGGTCCAAATTTAGTGATACTTCACATTTCAGTATTCGTTCAATCCAGGTATCGCTAGTAATGTGTATGAAGTACCACGGACGTTAAGCTTGAAAGCAGAGGCAAATGCTCTGTCCGATGATGGTTGGCTTGCGACGCTTCTAAATTCGGGCCAGCGCTAGACCCAAAGGGCCAAATTTCTTGGCCGACTTCGACATCAAGATTTTGTACTCGTAGTCACCGAATCAATACCAACGCCCACAGCGATCCTCACGATCCCAATACCTTCTAACGTACAAAAGTATCATCCGCTTGGGTTCATTTTGGCCTCAGACACACTCGTTATCTCAGATCTATAAGCAACCATGCTCTTCCGACTTCTCCTTATCCTGGTCTCTGTGGCCCCTTATGCCTTCGCCGACGTTGAGATCACGTCTCCTTCCGCGGGTGCGACAGAGGTGGGCGGTCAGTTGCTGCAGGTATCATGGAAAGATTCCGGGACTTCGCCACCAATAAGTGAACTTCAGTCATTCCAATTGTTCCTCTGCGCAGGAGGCAATGCCGCTGGTAGCTTTGTGAGTATCGGTCACTCCTGATCACAGATGCGATCCTTGTTGTTGTGTCATTACTGATATGGAGCCTCCTCGATAGACCCAGTTGACGCCACTCGTGAGCAACGGTGTATTCAGTTCTGGAAGTACATCGTCGGGAACCGTTCCTGTCAGCATTGGAGCAAGCGTGAAGAATGCATAGTATGATGGTGTCCTGCCACAACTATCTATGCTGACGTCCTTTCTCAGCTTTCTAGCGATGATCTCTGCCGGCACAGGTGGGACAGTCACAAATTACTCGAATAGGTTCTCTTTGAGCGGAATGACTGGAGTGTTTCCTGACACGGTCACAAAGGGTCTATCAGGGCTTTCAGGAACAGCTGGGCCGGCAACAGAGAACAACTTTGCTGCTGCGGGGGCCAACGCTGCAGGTGGAGGTGCGGTAGCTGCTGGCGCCACTGTACCTTATACTCTGCAGACCGGGGCCATCAGATATGCTCCTATGCAAGGCAAACCTGGCACGACGATTACGGCAAAGAGCGCTACTCCTCAGTACCCAACGAGTTCTGTGAGTATAGCCACGACGTGGCTGCCAACGCCAGTGGCTGTTACTACCCAAACCGTTCTGGCAACATATAGCACTTCAAGCCATGCAAACACGGTAAGCAACTGCTCTCATTGTGGGCCTGGTTCTATAAGCTAATGGACGACTTAGGCTGCAGCGGCACCTGGACCAATGAACGACATGCAGAAATACTTGGCTCGTTGGAGAGATTGAAACAGAGCCTTTTCGGTTTTCTTTGTTCTATGTGCTGCGTTTCAGCCAGCGTACATTGCTTGAGTATAGACGCATATTAGTGGGGAGCATGTGATCGTTGCATGAGACGGCGTTGATGTGGGCATTTGCAGGCGCTATAAGAGTTATTGGAAGTCCTCGTCCGTGGACTTAATATGTAAATTTAGTTTACGAGCATTCCTTCAAAGCATGACCTCTTTAGTAACCAGAATTGTACCATTTTGTATTACGCGACGTCACTTCATGAACGCTGGAACAGCTTGTTGGTCCCCGCCCAAGAGCCTCAAATCCGACGTGCACCTCAGAACGTGGTCCTTTAACTTCACCACTATGAAACACCACGACTCGATCTTGAAGGGTAAGTACCCTGCCAAAGCTCACTGTGCTAAGGTCGCAGCATACCTCAAAGAGACAGTCAAAGATGACAGCCCAGCGAGGATATATCTTCAAGGGCAAAGGACCCGCATGATAGAAGACAACGACGAGCCACAGCCCTTCAGGTTTGAATAACTTGTAGCAAGAGCTCACGTAAATGCTGATTTGAACCACTACAGGCAGCGTCGCCATTTCTTCTACCTCTCTGGCTGTGATCTGCCTGACTGCCATCTCATCTACGACATCTCCACCTCTACTCTCACCCTGTTTATCCCCCCTCTCGATCCCTCCTCTGTCATTTGGTCTGGCCTGCCCCTCTCCCCCTCTCAAGCTCTACAGAAATACGATGTGGACCATGTTCGCACTTCTTCCGAGCTCAATGACCATCTCGCACCTACTCGAAAACCGGGATCATCTGCGCCCCTGACATTTGCGATCAAACCTCACCTCCCAGATGACCAATACGAGCAGTCATATTTCGTGCCCTTCAACTTAGATGCCTTGCACAATGCCATTGATGAGTGCCGAGTTACCAAAGACGAATATGAAGTTGCAATGCTACGAAAAGCCAACGAGGTTACCACAGCAGCCCATATCGCCGTGCTTCAGAACCTGAAGCACAAAAGCAATGAACAAGAGCTGGAAGCCGTATTCACGGAGCGACGTATAGCGCTTGGGTGCACAGAACAAGCTTACCACGGCATATTTGGATCAGGACAGAATGCCGCTACGTTGCATTACGTGACCAACGATCAGCCTCTGCAGGGAAGGTGGAATCTGTTGGTCGATGCAGCTGCAGAGTATGATTGCTATTGTGCTGATGTCACGAGGACAATGCCGTTGAATGGGACGTTCAATGAGGAAAGTAAGGGCATCTATAGTATCGTGCAAAAGATGCAAGAGGAGTGTTTGGGAATGCTAAAAGCAGCGGTGCAGTGGGAGGATGTGCATGTGAAGGCGCATCAGGTGGCGATTGAGGGACTCTTAGAACTGGGGATATTGAAGGGATATAGTCAGGACATCTTTGACTCCAGGACAAGCGTCGCTTTTTTCCCACATGGACTCGGACATTATTTAGGCATGGATACCCACGATACGGGAGGTCATCCAGACTACGAGGACAAAGACAAGATGTTCCAGTACTTGAGGGTGCGGGGGAAGCTGCCCGAGGGAAGCGTCATCACGGTGGAGCCAGGGGTTTACTTCTGTCGATTCATCATCGAGCCATATCTTAAGGACGAGAAGCACAGAAGCTATATTGATGAGAAGGTGCTGGAAAGGTACTGGGATGTTGGAGGAGTGAGGATTGAAGGCAAGCCTTGTCGATATATCCAGACGTTCGTTTGCTAACGGCTCTTTGTGCAGATGATATATTGATAACAACAGATGGATACGAAAATTTAACAACAGCACCGAAGGGCATTGATGAGATGAAGAAGATCATCGACGGCCAGAGCTCCTAAAAATGCTCCTTGTGCAGACATCGAAAATCACCGAGTGGCGTATCTCGCTCCTTAGTCTATGCAATTATCGAAACGTTCTACCAATGAATAAGCCCTCCTAATCCCAAAGCAACTCCGCTCACCAAACCGTCTAACCTCTACACCACTCTCTCCCCTTCCGTCCCGTAACCACACACCCAACAGCGACGATTGCCTCATCAGCTAGCAGATTGAAACCCAGCTCTTGATAGATTCTTTGCGCGACACAATGCTTCGCAATAGACTGCAGCATCGCGAGCACGTCCATACACCTGCAGACTTCGTACGGACGCCAATCCGACACAGCTCATAAAGAATGACCATACGGGTAAAGTATCGTAAGCCAGAATAGCGGAATCGAGCGCTTGGTGTCCATCATAAGCCGCGAGAAAGAAGGGGAACTCCAGAATAATGCTAAAGATGCCGACGTTGAGGGATAGGACGACGGTAGGCTGGAAACGCATACCATATTGCACGTTTACTGGGCTTTTTTGGCCGCCGGTGATCGTCAGGCTTATTGTTTACGAAGCTATTGCGTTTTGAACGGGTCGAGTGGTGACCATTGCTCGCTTCGGCTTCTCCTCCTTCTTTTCCAAGCCGCCGTCGCCGGAACTGCCGTTTCCAACACCCTGTTTACCGCTCCCACGCTCCAGCACGGCACCGCCACCCGGTCTGTTCTTGTTATCCAGTTAGCGTATATACAACTCCTCCCCTTCAAACAGCGCTTTGAAATGCACGCCCCATATACTCCGAGAGTGGAATTGGTCGATGATCATCGTCGAAGGATCCGAGGGCTTGTTGGGTCATGGCAGCCATGAAATCGAGCGCGACGTCGCTGGCTGGAAAGCCTGAGTGGGCGGTTTCTTGGAATCAGCATCGTTTGAGGGTCATGAAAATGGGTGTAGGGGCAGGAGGGTCTTGGAATAGGAACTTCGACTCTAGGGTTTGAGTACTGAAAATCGGAGAGAGTATGGCGTGGAAGGCGACGTACGGTCGGGGGAGAGGGTGTTATAAAATAGGGCGAGGGAGGAGAAGCGGGATGGGAGGAGACTTGGAAAGGAGAGAGTGAGGGAGGCATTGTTGCCTTTGAGACTCTTGAGGTTGATTTCGGAGTATGCGTGGACTGTTTGGGCGGACGTTGCAAGGAGGTGTGAGATTGATGAAGTCTTACGGCGGTAACGGTTATGGAAAGGAAATGTACATGACTCGGGGGGGTGAATGAGTGACTGTTGCGTTTGTTTTGTTATGATATGTTCAGTCCAGGTTTGCAGGTATGAGACCCCATGACGGCAAAGAGAATGGGGGGATATATGTTCTAAGTTTTGCATGATTTTGACGTATCTTCTTGGTCTTGGGTTGGTCTGAACGGGGAATTGTAGAACCGGAAAAGGCGTTTTGGAGAAGACCATTTCCTCTGAGCGCTTTGCAAGTTGAAGAAATATGGAGTCAAGAGACATGAGTGTGACTAGAGGAATGACACACTCCCAAAAGAAAACCTGCCACAACGAGCCAAAAAAAACCCCCCCAAACCTCAAATCCCCGTCAACTGCCTCGTCGACAAAAGATAACTCGGATACCCCACATCAACCGCCTGTCCATCCTGGAACCGATCCGGCCTCACCTTGACATTCACCATCCCCAAATTATACATCCCCTCCGTCTCCACATACCCCGTCGCGGGATTACAAAACCCCAACATGGGCGTAAAGATATCATTCACACACCGATCCTCGTCCGGCGTCTGCGCGCTGCCGTCATAAGGCGGCAAGTAAAACGCCATGTAGCACCGATCCGGGGCATCCGCCGAGGCCCATACCCAAGTGCCCTTCTTAACGGCCGGGTCGGTGAGTTTGGTGCAGATGGCGGGGATGGTTTGGGTGACGCAGGCGGTGACGGAGAAGTTTGTGTCGGAGAAGTCGTTGAGGCATTGGACAGCGTAGGGGGCTGGGGTTGTGGTGTCTGTGATGGGGGCGTCGCAGGTGTTGCCGGCGGGGTTGGGAGAGGGTTGTCGGGCGGGGCCGCAGGGGTCGTAGGCGGCTGGGGTGGGGGTGCCGGTTTCGATGGCGGTGAAGACGCTGGAGGGGCCGACGTCGTAGATGGGGTAGTTGGGGTCGAGGCCGACGTAGGCTGTTGTGGATTGGCTGTGGACGAGGGGAATGGAGAAGGCGAGGGAGAGGAAGGCGGAGAGTTGCATGTTAGTTTGAGAACAGTCAATGGGTTGATTTTTGGTACTGTTCAAAAAGGAATCTATTTTACCAGGCGAGATGCACGAAAATTTCGTGAGTATCGACGGGAGAAGTTGTAGACATGGGAGAAGATTCATGAAAGACTTGAACGAGCTGCAGAGCCTCTTCGCGTCTTGAGATGGAGGGATCCGATATCCTCGAAAAGCGGAATGGCTCGCGTGGCAGCGCAACAATGGACAATCTAGAAAAGTGTTGGAGAAGCGCTTAGCGAAGACTGCGTACAAGCGATGAAATGGTACGAGTACAGATATGCGCGGCAGAAAAAGGCGGAAGCGCTGAGCTGTCAGTTGGAAATAGTGAGTATCTTTCGCTATTCTGGTCGACCAGCAGCCTCACTTTACATCCCTGATGACCCTTTCAATGCCTCTGATACCTTCTCGAATCGCGGGAGCATAATGCAATTTTAGCAGTTCACCATCCCAGATAGTGCTGGCAAATGGGTTACTGCCTTCCAGATCCTCCCTTATGGCATCAAATACTCCGTCCCCTTTTCTCTCCTCTGTGTCCCACAATGCTGCAATCTTGCGTCCATGGATTTTCGTCACATTGTTCAGCAGACTAATCATTGCCAAGGTAGATTTTTCAGGCAGCTGCAGGGTAGCCGTGAAGAGTTGCTTCGTAAAAGCAGCTAGACGGACTGGAGGAACAGAGCGTGGGGTGAGGGTCGAGGTCAGAGCACGTAAAATGAGCACCGTGGTAGTTTTCAGATTGACTCTTGGTCTGGGGTTTGCTGGCGAAGCCAAAGACAGAGCGTGTGGATCTGGCAGACGTAGAGATTTATGGGAGAGTTCGAGGTCCGGGTCTAGGCAAAAGAA
Organism: Usnea hakonensis; assembly: GCA_013423325.1. NCBI lineage: Eukaryota > Fungi > Ascomycota > Lecanoromycetes > Lecanorales > Parmeliaceae > Usnea > Usnea hakonensis. The sequence continues at coordinate 55,533 of BLJB01000012.1, read as the reverse complement.
ATGCAGGGACTTGTAAAGATGGTTGATAAATTCTGTGAGATCAAGGTTGAGTGATGGAGTGGAGCGTGTAATATCTTGGCCCTCTAGCAGAGCGAAGGCAGTAGTGATGTGGAGGAGTGCTTCTCTCGTGGAGTATGGAAAAATATTCAATGATTCATCTTCTTCCTCTTGCTGCCCTCCTTCAGCATTAGGCAGAGCGATAGTATGTAACATAAGGTCTTTGAGAATTTCGAGAAGATCGACAAATAGGTCCTGGTTTATAAGGTGAGAGTACTTGGCCAGGCCTTCCAGCACGGCACCTATCAAATGAGGAATTCTGGCCTTCAATATTCGGAGATATGTTACGAAGACCAATTTGAGTGTCTCCGCTTGCATACGATCCCTCTGCTCATGGCTGACGATAGCATCTGCCTCTTTAAATTCATTTTCTACTGCTTTCCTTTCTTTCATGATCTTGCGCTCCCTTTTGGTGCGGAATGATTTTGTGGGCTTGGGCTTCCTAGTTCCGATATTAGTTTCGGTCGATGATTTGTCGACTCCATTCTGCGAGGCTTTGAACGAAAACTCGCTTAGAAGCCGAAGATGAAGAAAAGTATTCAGAATGCTTTCATCGGTATGATAATTCCGGGCTTTCATCATCCTCGTGATCATTCCAACAGCATCGAGAGACCAGGTGCCATCTTCGTCCTCACGGAATAAGGTTTCCAGAGTTTCACGACATTTGATGAAGTCTGGATCGATTTTGTTCGTGCTCAATTTGCCAACTACAATCTTCAAGAGCTCTCCTCGAAAGTTGAAGTGGGGTACAGCGACGAGAAGAGCACAAGCACAAGCTATAGCGACCTGCTTCAGGCTCGATACTATTTCAACTGATAACCCCTGTCGACCCTTTGCACATGTTGCTAGTTCCTTGATGTATGCCTGGTAGGAGCTCACAAGCGATTGCTCGAATGCTCGAAGACGCCTGACATCCTTCGAGACCTTCTCCGTCTGGTCCATTTCAGCGATTGGGCGTATTCTATAACCGGGAATGACATCTTTATAAACAGCCAATTGCGTAGCCAGGCCCAACTTTTTTATTGTAGGGTTTGAGGAAGATGCGATTTGACCCAATGTGCGAAATGCGCCGGCGTGCTCCTCGGGATCTTCGTTGACGACGCTAGCTAAACGAGCTAGCTCTTCTTTTGCCTCCAATATCTGTTGGCGAATAGGAACCTTGGTCTCCTCTTGGACCGGGCCTGAATCTCGTATGCTACCCTCGTCAGAGCTGACCCAGGTTTCATCATCATGGTTCGTGACTTCCGGGACCTTCAGCTGTTCAATTCTTCCCTCCGTGGTCTTGATTGGGAGTCTCGTGTTCTCTCTGTCCTTCTTTTGCTTCCGAGGTCTCTGCTCATAATCCTGCTCCAAGTTCCATCCAGCTGCCCTATTGAAAAATTCCTCCTGCGTAGTAGAGTGATCGACCAAGGTTGAGGCCGAAGAGTCTTGGTCTGATGATTCCGGAGGTGACAATTTTCTCCGCTTCACAGCCCGTTCGGACCTCATTCTCAAAGAACGGATAGCGATACTCACAATCTTTCGACAATGTATGGAGACAAAATATTTCCGCCAATTTACTTAGGTAATTTACTTTTTACTAAAGTAAGACTTCGCCAAGACTGATAAGATACCAGTGAAGCCCTAACCCTGTTTGGAAGGCGGCCCCAGGTTTCTCTTCTGCGGACCTGCTCATACGTCGAATTAGCAACTTGAACCTCCGAATGGTTTTTTTAACTAGCAAGAAGTATCGACAGGTACCGGGCTTTACAGAGAGGAGAAATCGGTGCAAGGATGCGGGAGCATTTCACCATCGAGCATACGCCGGATATAGAAAGACATTTGGTGAGGAGTATCCGACACTACGTATTCTTAAATGCTCAAGTACTTAGGGTAAAGTCCATAATTGGGTACTTAGTCTAGAAATTGGATAAATGTGACCGGGTCGAACATTTGCGCTATTCCTATCTTGTTGGCATTGGGAATTCACCCGCATGCTTCTCCCTTTGAATCTCAGAGATCGAAAAAAGAAACGCGTATGGCAATTGGGCGGATCATCTAAGCTGCTCCTCCGCTCACATACGAAATGTTCAGTCGAGTAATCCACCATGACCCAGCTGTCTAGGTTCTACTTCGTATCATCGAGATATACACCACCCTGAATCTATTATCCCTCAATTACACTTAGTGTATGCGAAGAGTTAGCGACGTCTTCTTCGTGGCGGCGCTGTGATATTATGTGCGCATCGATAATCTCTTCACCCAAGGCATTCTCTGTTTCGGAGATGTTGGCGTTGGCAACCTTTTCACGGAGCTTCTCGCCTTTGAAAACCAATGCTTTCTCGATCATCTCTCGTGTGATGGGAGTTTCTTGAGCCTTGGCCCTCTATCCTCCTTTATCCCAGTGGCCACCTTGCTGTCAACCCTCATAGCCATCTTGGCTTGCAGTCCCCTCCCATACCACCCTACTCCTTCATCACAGCAGTCACCAATCGTTATCGTCGACAGGATGGGATGAGCACAGCATAAAAGGGGCAGGGTCCCTCCCTGCTTTTACTTTGAGCAGCGCGCACAGCTCGCCGCCCACGGGAAGCCTCCGTCAAAGGCCGACGACAACACAAAGAAGGGCCTGGCATCGATGGCGAAAAAGTGGAAGAGGTATTCGTTCTATATTATCATCTAAGACTTGCGACCAACCTGGCTACAACAGAATCAACATGACTTCAAATCTGAAGGACTACTGGCTGGGCCTGAAAATGCATACCCTCGACAAGATTGATCGAGGCTTCGGTCCGCGCAAGAGAAGAGACAAACGGAATGCGAAACGTCGATTGCCAAGGGTCTCGAAAGACGAATGCTTGGTTGAACCGTACCCCACGTCTGGGTAATCTGTCCTCGAGAGTGGCTGTAGCGGAAGGTGCCGTTATATTAGAGAACAAGTATAGGCCCACGAAAAAATTTCGTGATACTCGGTTATATGAAAGTTATTTCTGGTGTGAAAGTTCTCTAGGGGGGGGAGACCCTCTGGAACCCCCCTTCCTCCGGGAGGTAAATCTTTTAAAAAATTATATAGGTACGTATACTTTACCGATTTTAATAATTTTTACGGCTTTAGAAAGCGCAAGAGACGGTCTCTAATTATAGAGTTTATATAAAAAATCATATTCGTAGGGAATAAAGTTATTAGAATTGCAAATCTTTTTTGGTTTTGGTGGTCGTGGCCACTTTTTTCGCCGTACTTACTCAGCGCCAAGACTTCCAAAAGAGGTAGTTCATCCAGGTTTTTGATTGGCTCCACATACAATTGGTAGCGTCTTGGCGGTTAGCTCTTTATATATACTGATGCCGCCCCACTGGAGGGCGTACATGAAGAGGAAGAGCCCCGCAAATATATATAAATAGAGCCCAGGGAAGAGCTTGTCGACTGGTAGATACCGCCAGACCGAGGTGGCAAAAAGTGCGGCGAGCGCTTGATACATGCGGAGGAAGATTTCGTATGACGGTCTCCGAGCTACTGCTACTTCGAATACTACTAAGTCTTACACAATCCACTTATTTTAGAAGGGGCAGTACTTACTTTCGGAGTCTTATTCTCAACACAATTAAAATGACTTCTGTTGCGCATTTGATTCTATGGTACATGAGAATTATATATAGTAATGTGACAACCCAGTCCTGTCAGCTGGCTTTGGAATGACTTTTTCGTGGAAGTATAGCTTGATCCATACTGAACCAAGGGCGCAATACTCCTCTTAAAGCTCCCTTCTACCAATCATCTGCTGGGATTGCCTCGTCGCTCTCAGCCGCGATCTGCTCGGATCGCTTCCAATCATCCCCGGGCACCGGCTCGTCGCTCTCGGCCGCAACCTGCTCGGATCGCTTCCATGAGGGTTTGAGAGCAAGAGAATCACGGTGGAAAGCGAGATCCCGGGGTTCGGCTGTATCCCCTAAATCTATATCAGCGATGAGTCGTCAAGGAACTCTATCGAGCTCATATGGATACTGACGGTAGACTGGGGCAGCAAGGCTGGACACCATCACGCCCAACGCTAGGAGGGTTAGGAGGCTGTAGTGCATTTTATCGCTGATGCGTTGTGTAGACTTGATTGGCGGTGGAGAGGAGAAAAGGATGTTTGGCGTATGAATCGGTGTATGTTATGTGAACTTGAATGACAGCAACCTCCCAAGACCCTTCAATATATATATCATGGCCAAGGACCTAGACAAGTCAGCCCCCTTACGACCAGGCTGAACGTCTGAGATAGGAATCGAACGACATGCATGTAAACAGCCAGCCACCGAGGAAATCATCCACGCGCCGGCCGGTTCCCAAACCCCAACAGGCCGACGACTGGATCGCTTGTTGGAGCAAATTACGATGTTACGGGTGAAAATGTAACGGGTATCGGAAGGACCGTCTCGGTCTCAGCCCATGCAAGGTACAGAACCTCACCTAAGCACTATTGAATTTCCGTGGCTACGTAGACCACATGGAGTTTCGGGGCTGTTATCCAAGTCTTATAGCTGCGATCTGGCTTTACTGCAGTGCAACCACAGTCGGCGAGTATGCTAGATCCAGCAATTGTGTCCGGCCAGCATGTTGGTCAGCACTGCGCCCGACTTTGGCTCAGGGGCATGCTTTGCCACTGGGGAGTTAGCTTGCTTCTGTGCAGCCAGTGTGGTCGAGGTGAACAACCTTCGGGGCGCAATTGGCGAGACCCATGTCTAATCGATGCTTGTTCGCGGCAAGTTCTCAAGGACGCTCTTTGCTTTGTGCTTTGGAGCTGGAAGAGCAATTTTACAAGGTCATTCAATTGTAACATTTACATCAGACGTGCCACTTTCATAAGCTTAGCGAGTTGGGTAACGTGAAGCGAGATAGATAGAGGCTCAGGAACAGCCCCTCACAGTCTAGAGTCGTGGGCTTAGGCTAATGCTCCTGTGCGGCTGATACACTTATTCTAGTCAATGTACTATATTAGGCCGCGCCATGCTTCAAGTACCTTTTAAATAAGAAGTAAGAGCTAAATGACTTGAGATGCCTGTATGTCTCTGTGGTTTGCTAGGCAGGACCTAGCCTTGTGCCTCGAGATCCCTCATGGCATGTATTTCCATGCCGGCATAGTCTCCATCAGAGTTCTTTTGCGCAAAGTGAGTAGCGGATGAGTTCGAAAACTCCTGATAGTCGCTAGGATCCTTCCGAGACAGACTTCTTTTGGAAAAGGAACTAGATATCGAGGCGAGTGAGAAGAAGTTGCGAATGCTGTCGCGAAGACTCCCTTGCGACTTCTCTCTAAAAAGCGGTCGTAGTGTAGGCAGGCAGGCAGCGATGATGCAAAGACCCATTTCTATCATGCTCCAGTATAGTTGCGTAGTGATGAGCACTGCCAAGAGGAGTCAGAACTTCGCGTCAAGACCGGATAACGACCAGGCACTTACTGATGCCAGCTGGCTTTGAGAAAGCATCTTACAGATACGTCAGCGCATTCTAGTTGTTGTTTGCTGATAGTGACAGACTGACCTGTTGTCTGCTGGATGTAGATTACCAATCTTGCAATCCCCGCAGCAACTGCCCTGAATGGGTTGATCAAGTATGAGCATCCCCACCAACGTAAACTCCGCTGATCTCACTTACAGTGTTCCCAGAAGGAAGACCCCAGATACAGCGGATTTCCTTGTTGCTGACATATGCAAGTTCCATATCTAAGCATTACTTAGTATCAGACGTCAAGCAACTAGAGTAAACCATCCTTACCCAGTATAGTGGCAAAGACAGAATGAGTCCATCCGTAATTACATCCGAGATGGAGAATGCCTTGAAAATAATTGTGTCGTTGACGCAGTGGGTCAATAGATTGTCGAGTGTGGACCACAAAGACCAGTAATTGGTGCCACATTCGAAGAGTATCGACAGGAAGAAAGACAGTGTCCAAACACAGACGATGGCAATCATTGTCTTGGAGAGAATTTCGAAGACTTGGCCCCGGAATATTCTCCTATAGAAGCATAAGACTGAAAGCTTCGCCGTGCCAAAAGACAAGCACTGGACCAGGTTGAATGACCACTCGATCTAGACCACGAGTTTAGCTTGATAGACGTCGCAAGATTGGAGACGGGAAGTTCTACCTTTTCAGTCACTACAATGGCATGGTTGATCACAGTTAAAAAGCCCTCGGGCCCGTCGCCCGTCGGCGTAGGTTGGGCTAATCCGGCCAACGATGACCCTGCAAGAATTCTTCAAAAACAACATCGGCATGATTTACGCGGTGCGACTCGCCTACTATAAGCATAACACCAAGGCCGATGGTCAAAATCTGCATCGGTCAAGGTTGGAATCAGCAAAGCACCCGCCAGACAAGTTCAATCACTTACGAGCGAGCACAATATCAGCCAGTCATCAATGCCAACGGAACCGGCTTTGTAAAGTTTGACGTAGAAACGCAGCGATACAGCCATGGCCGCTAGCCCAGGGAGTACGGAGCCCACAGCAATGACGGATCTGGGTGTGATGTAAGACATTTTTGGGTATCTACGAAAACAGTCTCAGAGAACTTCGGGAGATAGAAGGATCGAGGGGAACAAAGATGAATGAAAAGGTCAGGGGTTTCAAGAGGTGAAAAGGCGGACTCGACCGGGAAAAGGGGAGTGATTGAGCGCCTGAGACCCAGCTGGACTATGTTGATTAACCTGCATCGTCTTATGTATCTTAAAAGGCGATTTTTCTGGGAGGGTTGCAATGCACCCCTCTAACGAGTAAGCACTACATTATTATATTCATGTGGCCTATGCCTAGGCATATACCTCGGATCAAGTTCGCTTTCTCTCTATCTCCAAAGTGGGGTGTAAAGTATTCTGTACTTTATTATCCAGGCCAATCGATAGCGGAGTCGCCTCCTATTGGCTCCGTCCTGTGCCTCGGCATCTCTTTCTCTATCCTAGACCCCTTTCTCCTAGCCAATTAATTCAGGCAACAAGAGTCAAGATTGAGCCGTTTGATTCTGACTGCATTGGAGCTGACATGCGCAGCATGAGAGCCGTCTGACTGCAGCAAGACAGAATTTTCACGGACATGGGAGTGCAGACTACCCGAATACTGATGCTTGTTCTGCATACAATATAGAATTGATGGTTTCAAGCCCCTCGATTATTTTGGTATCCGAGGCTGACCCGTCATCCTGGCTGAGAGCATTTGTACACAGCTTACGTCTGAGTGGAGGATACGATGTCGGACTCCTTGCCGATTCATGCAATAGCAGCGCCAATCAGCAGTAGAGTACCAAGAATGAGAAATGGAATTGATTTCGTCGACCGATGTGGTATTGTGGCCTTCAGAATTCTCTGGTTATAATAAGATTGCCGTCTATCGCTATGTCGTACGGCTCTACGTCCCAAAACACACTGTAACTCAACCATCTTTCAAAATGCGAGATTCCAACGGTTCATATGTCTTGCTGCCCTGCGAAGACTCCTCGTCGAGTTCAAACAGATTAAGGATGATAGTCCAATACCTCGCAGCTGTTTGGAAAGACATCGTCATACTTCTCCTGATCATGCTAGTTTTACCGCTGGCACTTTTGCAACTTCGTTATCTACATATAGGGAAGACTCCTACGTTGACCTTCAGTAAGTCTTCGTCTCGCGGTTAAGGGGCGATGAGGAGCTCGTGTGTTAAAACATTATAGCCGGCCCCAAAACCCATGAAGAAAGGTGGATTCAGTATCTGTGGAACTCGGAATACAGCAATGGCCATGGGGACACGACAGATTTGGTAGAAGAAGCATGGGATAAGATAGTCCCTGCACATGGGATCGTTGCTCTGGGTCATGAGTTGGCCGCTGAGCAAAATTTGCCCGCTAGTCATGACCTGCCTAGCGATTCAAGCAAAGGGGTTTATATCTTGGACGCTTACCATCAGATCCACTGTCTGGTAGGCTACGAGTTCTCTAGAGGGATTACTCGTACCTTTCCATGCTGACGAGGGGCTGTCCAGACGATCATCCGGAAGACATTCAATCAAGTGATGAAAGATGAGCCGTTGACTTATCCAACCCAGCACTCGCTGCACTGTTTTGACACGCTGCGACAATATGTCATGTGCACGGCCGGCGATACACCGCTGTACACGCAGGGAAAGAATACGACTGGAGATGGCCAAGTGCGGAAGTGTAGGAATTGGTCGGCTTTGCGAGACTGGGCTACGGAGCACTCAGCTTGTTATCGGGATAGCGAGACTCCAATACCGCTGAATGAACATTTCGGACATTGTGATGATGGAACGGATGGACTCGCTATCGACTGGAGGAACTAGACCGTCCAGTGTATAATTTTCAAGAAGGTTCTATGTGTAATGTAGCTTATAGTTATTAAATTCTCTTTCAATGCGTATGTGCCAGAGGTATTTAGGTATCAACTACTTTACTCCGTATGTGAAGTAGGTCTGAAATCGACCCGCGCGCTTTTACCTCGGCAAAAGCCCCACCGAACTTTTCATCTTCCTTCACATCTTCAATTCTTTCGATATTTTGCTAGAATCTTCCTACCTATACACGATGGGCGACTCTCTTTTCACGAATTTAATCATTAGTGCAGCGGTGATTCAAGTACTTTATCTTCTCTACATTACCATTTACCGCCTTGTCTTCCATCCACTTGCTTCGATCCCAGGCCCAAAGCTAGCCGCTTTGACTTCATGGTACGAATGCTACTACGATGTCGTCAAGCACGGACAGTATGTTTTCAAAATCAAAGAGCTGCATAAGCAATACGGTATGATTCAGTAGTATCTTCTAGGTCTGACTTGCTGCTCATTGTGGAAGGCCCCGTGCTTCGCATTACTCCTCGAGAAATCCACATCGACGACATTCACTTCCTCGATCAGATATATTCTCCAGGTTCAGGTGACAAACGGGACAAGGATGCCCCTAAAAGCGCTGGCTTGAAAGTCAATCAGTCAGTTGGTGGAGCAATTGGCTCCGAGCTTCATCGGCAGCGTCGAGAGGCGCTGAACCCATTTTTCAGTCAACGGAGAGTCATGGAGCTTGAGGCTGTGATTAGGAAGAAATTGGAGCAGCTTTACAAGACAGTCGATGACAGCATGGAGAGAGGTACAGTCTTAAACCTATCTGACGCATATTTTGCGTTTGCTTTAGAGTATGTCACGGATTCTGAAGAGCAGAGAGAAATATGAGAGGTTGACCTAGTTCAGCGTTGTGTCGCGGTATTGCTTTGGAGCTGATGACGATGTCGTTGGCGACACTGTCAGAGCCTCAATATTGAGGAACAATCTCTCCAGGATGCTGCAAGGAGTCAAGTTTAACTATCACTTCGGATGGATTCGTGGTCTTATCCCACTTTTACCAAAGGCTGTAGGAAAGCACCTTGTTCCTGCTGGTGTGATGGATATGCTTGACTTTCGAAAGGTGAATCCGCCTCAAACAAGCAACCTCCGAGTCAGTGCTAAGTTGCAAAGAAAATCCGTTGCAATATTAAAGAAGTCCTGGAAGACTTAGATATGGAATCTCAAAACCATGAAGGGAGCATTTTTCAGAGCTTGTTGAAAAATCCACTACTTCTCCAGAAAGAGAAAAGCTTGCAACGTCTCGAAGACGAAGCCGCTTTGCTAGTAATGGCAGGTCAGTGCCATCGTTGCGTCACGCCCGGCGGTAAGATGAGCTGACTGAAGACATGCTGAAGGAACCGAATCGCCTGCAAAGTCGATGACAATTGCTCACTATTATCTGCTGGCAAATCCTCAAATACTCGGCACACTTCGCTCGGAGCTGAATCGGCTACCGAGGACAGCTTCATTGACAGATTTACTGCAGTTACCCTATCTCAGTGCCATCATCGCTGAATCTAATCGCCTTTCTTTCGGTATCACTGGCAGAAACTGCAGGGTAGCCCCGGATGAGACCCTATCGTACAGAGGACATACAATCCCTTCGGGGACACCTCTAAGCATGACCTCTCTGTGCGTCCATACTACCGAAGAAATTTTCACTGATCCGTGGACGTTTGACCCAACTCGATGGATTGGGAAAGAAGGTGCTCAGAGGCGCAAGTATCAATTTGCGTTTGGAAAGGGACCAAGGAAGTGTGTTGGTATTAACCTGGCACATGCCGAATTGTGCTTGTCAATTGCAGCGTTAGCTCGCTATGAGATGGAACTGTTTGAGACGACTGACAGCGATGTACAGTTTCGACATGACTACCATGTTGCCCATGCCCAGCTTAATTCAAAAGGCGTAAGGTGTCTGGTAAGGGGAAGGGCGTGAGGAGAAGTAGCAGCCCGGATGGAACAGGTCGCTAAGCTCACATATCTGTGGGAATGAGTTTGAGGCTTTGGCGAACCTGCTCAAATGATTTGGTGGAATGGTGCATTGGCATATACTGAGAGAGCTTAGATATAAGGTATTCTGCTTGCAGCAACAATAGCGAGATCAGCAGTGATAAGCTGACATTTGTGATGTATGTATTTGACTGCGAAGAAGGCCAGCTTGCCAAGACTCGGTCACGTGCCTCTATTTTACCCGGCTCTATTTTCCCCACTTTAAATCGTTATCGAGTGCAGAACTTCCCCTCGAACTTGCTCCATTACCAAATGGGTCTCGGAGATTCGTGACAGCTGGAAGGAATTGGATAGACGGCATTTATCCTTACCCTTACTCTCTTCTAAACGACGGGCAAGCAAATCCGCCTACCACCCTATCGAGCATTCCGAAGCCTCGCAGCTAAGGGAGGATGATAAGACGGACTTGCTCTGCGACATGGAATATGTGGCCTAGGCACATCTGGAGATATTTCCGTATGCCTAATTCGCCCGTTGTAGCTTTATTATATATAGAAAATATTGCAATATCGAAAAAACACTTCTCTTCTCACTCATCAAGTGCACTATCGCGCTTGCTCAACGGGGGACGGTCGTCCGCATCTACTTTCTGCTCATTCGCACGCTCGATCAACTCATAGCTCCTTCTCTGAACCGTTTTCTTTTTCAGATCGGCTTTGCCTTTACCCCAGAGATTACCTTTGAGCCCGAACACGTAGAAATATTCCACGAAGATGGGCACCCACACGAATAACGCGAGGATCTGGCCGTAGCCCCACTGATCTTCATTGTCCGCCGAGGAGATGTCTTGCTCACTTTTTCGGAGATACCAAAGGAAGCGTATGTCGATGTAGGAGTCAAACATAGCGTAGGCTGCAAGAAGTAAGGCAATCACTCGGCGCCACGGTACATTGGTCCCTGCTCTTTGAAAGAAGTCGGAAACTTGGGTTCATTAGTGTAAATTTCAAGATTCAAAGATGCAACAGACCTACCCCTCTTATATGCAACAGAGCTCTTAGCCCGCTGCCAACTGGCGATGTTGACCCAAGTTTTGCGCTTGTCTCCTGGGGCCTTGCGGAAAACCCGCCATGGTATTAGGTAGCTCGCGAAGAAAGCTGATACTAGAAAGGCCCAGACCGCCTTTGCAATGAAGCGCTGAGTGAAGGCCTTTTGCACAAAGTCATTCCAGTCTAGGCAGAGTGAGGTACCGGGATTGAAGCTCTTTGCTTTCCTGAAGAGAAATTGTATAATGAAAACCAGGAGAACCGCAAAAGCCACCAAGAAGCCCCTCAAAGCGCCTCGATCCAGATGGGCATATGTCAAGAGCAGTATAGCGACTGGAGCATCGATTGCAAGCAGCGTTGCGGTTTGCCCAAGCTTGTCTTCGTACAGTAAGTGAGCTTCTCGGTAGTTGAAGATAATGCCAGCGAACGAGACTGCGAAAGAAAAGAACACTGCATTATCGAGGAAGACGCCAGCACTCGCAAGTGCAGCGGAATCATGTTGGCTGAGCCACTTTGGCTTAGCCCTTTTCTTGTAGATGTGATCTGTCACTAATGCTACGCCGAAGGTAACTACCGACAGTGCCATCAGACTTGCTTCTACGAAGTATGCAGCAATCACCTACAATTTGTTAGCTACCATCCAAAGTGCCCGTAGAGGTCACTCAATGACTACATACCCCAATGCCTCCGAGGTCTGGGTTGCCTTGATTGTCACGCCGGCAAATGTCAAAAGCGCAAGCATCGACGACTGTGAAATCTGGGTAGAATGGATACGGCTTCTGGGACTCTTCATTATCCGGTCCGGAGCAGCAGTATTGAATCATGCAAGCCGGCTGCATATCTGTGATGGCTTGTACCTTGGAAAGCGTTCCATTGGAGCCACAACCTCCTGAAGAAGCTAAGTATTTGGACATCGCTAATTTATCCGTTGGGTCAGCCAAATCGTTGTTTGCATTGAATTCGTCAAAGAATTCAAACGCGTCAGTCGTATTCGACCATTGAGAAATCTCAGCGTCTGTGAGACTCATATAGATGGTGGGTAGGGCGGAGGCCAGAGCTGCACGCCAGAAGCCCAGCCATTCTGGCGAGGTACCGTTTGTCCAGAAGTTGGTGTAGTCATCGGTAGGGCCATTGTCGATAGGATCTACCGACTGATCATCATCACTTGATGTATCATCATCAGGGTCAAGGTCTTGCGCAACAGTGGGGTTATCGGATCCGCCTGGCAGATCGTTCGTTGCGGTTTGGTTGCCGGGAGAAGCAGCATCATTGACGAAATCATTTACCCATACAGCAAGACCGAGAGCAACATTTGAGCAATTTGAAGTGAAATTTAGGTGTGAAATGGTGAGGTTCGCGAGGCTCACGGGGAGAGTTAGGTTCATAGCTCGGACGGCACGCGCTGGACCTTTTAGGAGGCGACGATGGGCTTCTTATACTTTACCTTTCTCTAATATCCTTGTCGCCCTAAGATGCCTTGAAACCTTAAGGCTGGCACCGTATCTTACTTTCCATCCTACGCTGTACTCCATCGAGTTAACGTCTTGTTTTGCTACAACAGGGCCAGGCTCAACAGCCCTTGTTTGATTAACCCCATGATTCTACTCTAGGCATCGTGGCGCTACGCCGCTATCTTTCTTTTCGTAATCTTATCAGGGGCTAATCTGTCTGCGGTTAGACGATCAGATGTACAAGGTTCGTTTCCGCCGCCGTGGGTCCAGCTGAACTTGTGCGTGGGGGCTGACATGTGTTAGTAATAGGAGGTGTAGACTAGCTCACTTCACCGACGTGGGTCACACTATGAAACAATACCATGAAACAATAAACATCATATTACATTAAATCAGGATAATTGCATTTATTGTGTTACTGATTAGCCTTCTAGTTGAGCGGCATAGCCCGTCCCTCAACTGTGGACTGTGGTGCCTCCCAAAAAGAATCCCAAAGAATTTCGAGGAACAAGGCGAAGTAATGCGACACATCAGCTGGGCGAGGGCGCCGGCAGCCTGCAGTACAGCCTTACAACTTGAGAACTTATAATGACCGTAGTCCACATACAAGCTGACCAAAGTCTGTGCTCTGCCACCTCATGAGCAATCTGAATATGGCTTCACCATCTAACATCCCTCTTTCAAACACCGGGACTGCTATCACAGCTCCAGAGGGACAATCATGCTCGTCGGACCGCGCGACAAGCAAAATTCTGAAGGCAGATTTTTCGACAGACGACTTGAACATCATTCACAGCCATCTTTGGATAGCCGGTAGCCATCGAAACATCAGTCCCCTACATCATCAACGAGTACTGCTGCGTAAAATCATTCCATCCGAACAAGCACGACTCCACCTTGTTTGGTTCGATCGAAATATCTATATCAAGCCTTTACCAGACTCTCTCCTCGATATAAAACACTATTCAGATACTGGCTTTGACCCTTCTGGCTCGATCACGGGCTTTGTCCACTCTTACTGTAGCCTGATTTGCTATCCCATAGACCTTGTCCTCGCGAAAAAATCATATCTGATTTCAGAAGATGTGACGTGGGAGCAATGGATTGCGTTCCGCGACGCAGTCATGCTCAAGACGAAAAATCATCATATTCATAGACGGTACGCCTATGGCGAGTTGCGCTTGAATCGACTCGATATTATATACCGTCTGACTGGCCGAGGACTCACCTACTTTACGGTCCATCGCAACTATAAGACCTATTTTGCGCAGTACTTTTCCCTCTTCGTAACGGTGTTTGCATTCGCTGCGGTCATCTTGGCAGCTATGCAAGTTCTCGTTGCCATCAAAGATATCCCTGAGGCCGTAGTAGTTACTTCTTATCGATTCGCGGTGGCAGTTCTGATGGGCGTATGCTCATGCTTTGGCTATGTTGTCTTCGTCTTTCTCTTCATGTTTTCATACAATTTCTGTCTAGCATGGGGCGCTCATCGTGGTGCTACAACATGAGGCCCCTGCGGTTCAAGCGATGGCCTCAGCAAATTTCTGAGGTTGGTGATACTTGGGGCCTTGACACTTCGCTCTAGTGACACCGCTTGCGCTTGGAGAGGTCAGTGTAAGCGAGATTGAGATGCTTGATGGTTTCAGAGTGCTGGAGTGAGCTAAATAGAACCCAACGCAACTTGACCTGGCTAATAGAACTTTTTCTCGAAGTTCGTGGTTGTTTTTTCAGTATGATCAGAAACCAGAAGGACACATGCGACGAGATCTCTACCACTAGTCCATCCTACCCTTCAACATCATTCTCGGTTTCTCACGCTTTACTGTCTCAGCCATGACCTTCTCATCCGATTTCCACATGAATCGAAGCCACGTGGGATATTTAAAAATCCTTAAAATGGTCCTGGGCTCCACAATGACATGTAAGTGGAGATGATGGACTGATACAATGTCGGGCAGAATGATGGACCCAATAAGCTGTCGACGCCCACGATGATAGCCACAGTGGATTGAAGAGCGAGGGACAGCTGGACAGTGCCTTTTCAGAAGAAGCTCTTTTACTTCGTCCAATTTCTTGACTTTAGAAATGTCAGCACGCTTTTCAATAAGCATATTCGTGATATGGAAGAAAACAAAGAGATAAAAGGCGTACGGAGTGGCGTATCATTTAGAGTCAAAGCTTCAATGTCGCGGATGTGACGAGTCGTCGGTCCCACTTTTGGAATAATCAACCAATGCATCCGTCCTGCGTTTCGAAGATTGTCAACCGCAATGACGGTGTCATCCTGTTTGTTCCATGTCATTCCTTTCAGTAGTACCATCTAGATTCCTTTGACAAATCTCCATACCTGGTATACAACACTCTGTAGTCTATCGCGGTCGCAAAATATGCAGTGTAGTTGCTTTTTCTCGCGCCACTCAAGATTGGTGAGGTAGTAAAGAGTCTTCCAAACAGTGTCCATTTTGGTGAGGATGGGGGCGGGGGTTGGGGATTAGAGTGACGCTGAACACCGTGATATGTAGGTAGCTCGAAGAAAAGTGCTTAAGAGACATTTGCAGTGTTCAGGCTATGCTGTCCCACAAGGCTTAGATGATGCATGAGAGGCATTTACGATGTTCAGTTCAGGCTATGCTACCCCACGAGGCTTACAAGATGCTCGGGAGGCATTTGCAATTCTTGCGTCTGCGGAGCGGAGAAGGAGCCTGCATGTATGTGCTCCCAAATGCAGGGAAATGGGCGGAAGGTGTGATGTCCCGGTACCGCTTTCCTTTATCGGTATACGGATTAACGATTACTCCTGGCGATCGCCATACTCGTAATGACCCGGATATGCACCAGACTGGGATATGCACCATTAGGGCTAGGGCTTTCCCCAGCAGCTGGCACATACTCGTGCCTCCCACCATATTATTCTACATACAATTGAGCTCTACAGCCGGCAACATGACTGAGAATATTGCGACCGTACACTACATATGCGAGTATTCCAATTGATGAGTTATGAAGGTATACACGGCTAATTACACTCTAGACGCTCCCAATAACTTCCCCCTCGCACACCGCCGTCCTCAACTTAATGACAACGTCATTATCCAACACAGGCAGTCCGATACTATAAGATAGGGGGGTGGGTATGCTCTTGAGGCCCAGGGTCTCTTTTTGGGGTGTTAACCACTGTACCATGGTGGTGGTGTTAGGTTTCGTGGACTATTGTTATATATGAGTCAATTTCTAAGAAATGGCCATGTGAGAAGCATTCAAATGGCCATGCCTGAAGCATTCAAATTACCATGCCTGAAGCATTCAAATTACCATGCCTGAAGCATTCAAATTACCATGCCTGAAGCATGCAAATGGCCATGTGAGAAGCATTCAAATTACCATACATGAAGCATTCAAATTACCATGCCTGAAGCATGCAAATGGCCATGTGAGAAGCATTCAAATTACCATGCCTGAAGCATTACCATTGCCATTGCAGAGAGTATTCATTGCCTGCCACCAAATTTGGGTGGGAAGCCCTAGCCCTAATGGTGCATATCCCAGTCTGGTGCATATCCGGGTCATTACGAGTATCACCTAGGGCTAGGGTTTCTGACAACGCTGGTGCACATCTGGGTTCGAATAAGCTCTTTCATATCAGACACACACACATAGATACACCTAGCATATAGCCTACGCCGTATTTACTCCCAGAAGGTCACCAACTATGCTCTAATCCCATCCAATTGTAACGGAATCTTTCGCGGAGAAGGAAAAAAAAGACCAAGAGAAACCCCCACCAAAAGGACTTGCTCGGTTCTACCGTAATCTAGTGGAACGCAACGACTATTTCCTTCAATTTTCATCTCTTCATATACGAGAGACATTGCTAAGCGGATACATTGATCATAGAGAGGTTTGCAATTCGGGCCTGATCATGGCCAAAACAAATCACTGGTCAGGATGAGTCCTACAATAGATATCTACCGTTCCGTAGAATGATGTTTGCAAGCAGTCAGAGAATGGGTCAAACTGGGGCATTGAAATGGCCAATTTCAGAATTCAATTCTATGCGATACATATTCGCTAAACGAGTGGCGAGAGTGATGGCGCCAATCACTCCAAAGAACAACAAAGAAGACTAAACTACATCGACTCTTCCATCAAGAATCCGTAATCTCTGCAAAGCCTATCCTCAATGGATCCTCCTTAAGCCACCTCAGTCGCAAAACATTGGCATGGGCGACACGTCTTGCGGCGTCATCGCACACCTTAAGCCGAACAGAGTGTAACGCCGATGCTATTACTGTTGGCAGTGTTGAACACGGTCCCATCGGTAGGCGTGTAGAAGACGAACGGACAGCTGGTGGCAGGAGGCGGGCAGGTTTCGTGCAGGCCGGCGGAGTCCCCCAAGAAGTAGCCGTTCGCGCTGAACGGGTTCCCGTTGACCTGGCTGGCGTCAAAGAAAACCAACCCGTTCGAATTGGTGTACTCGAGCTGCAGGATGGGTTTCTGGACTTCTCCGGACGTAGTTCCGATCTTGATGGAGACTCCGTCGCCGGTAGTCGAGGTGAAGGGTTCGCTATATTCTTGTCCGGGGGCAAGGGTGACTTCGGCGCCGCATGAGGACTCGTCGCAGGCGTAGAGGTATACGGGGAAGGAGCAGTCGTTGACGACGTTGGAATTTCCAAGGGGGGCGTCCGTGACGGCTAATTCTGGGGGAACGGTGCCAA
Source organism: Usnea hakonensis (assembly GCA_013423325.1). Classification (NCBI taxonomy): domain Eukaryota; kingdom Fungi; phylum Ascomycota; class Lecanoromycetes; order Lecanorales; family Parmeliaceae; genus Usnea; species Usnea hakonensis. Next base: position 38,000 of record BLJB01000012.1, on the reverse strand, counting down.
AGGTGGGGACCGGGGGAGCAGCTGTGACGGCTGCTGCGCCGGTGGGGAGTACGATCTGGATGTTGCTGGACTGGCCGGTCGGAGAGCCTGAGGCTAGTAGGAAGCTTCCCATTGATACAACGGCGCCGAGTGCTGCGGTGGAATGCATGTTGGAATAGTGGCTTTGCGGAAGATGAAGTATTTCCGTGGTTTGATAGTAGTGCGATTTGAAAGTTGCTTGAAGGCAATTGTTGTTTGAGATGCTTGGTTTCCTGGTTGAGCAAGAAAAGGACGACCATACTTGGGCCTTATATAGGCTGTCCTTTGGCTTCTGCCTAGCTACCTCGTCTACATCGGCCGGTCCATGTTACATCCTGAAGTCACACTAGATGTGCCATCACAGAGCTGAGCACTCCATCGATCGCCACTTCCGTTGCTCAAAATGATTGTCGCCCGTGACCCCTACTGAATTTCTCTGAAAAGTTGAATGTCGCTAAGTGTTGGTAAGCTGAAATCTGATTCTGACATGGCCACCTGTCAGCCACGGCTCCGACTATAGAGCGTTCCCTACACCACTCCACGGGGAGCTCAAGGAATGTTTCCCCAACAGGAGAGAAGGGATCGGTATCCGTAAGCTGTTTCTGCCAACTGGACAACTGAAGGCGCGGACGGAACAGGCTTTGTTCCGGGTCGCTGTATAGAGCGACAGTACTCGCATGCCGAACTCTAGTTTCCAAAACATTGGTGTGTCGTTTATTGAGGCTTGGTGATGGTTGTTATGAGATTGGCGAATCGAGAAGGCTTCCAATTATTCAGATCCTCAATCACAAGATCAGGTATCTTTTGCTGCTGATCGCTTAGAAGGTCTCGTCGATTTTGGTTGAAGTGATTTGTATCGCTTGAGTTGCTCTGACACTCTCTACACCAGTCAATCACCTCCTAAGCAGATCACAACTCATTTCCGCTTTCTCTTCAACGACGCCGGTCTAGGAAGCCTAGTGCGTAGGGACTGCGGCGTACGCAGTTTTGCACCCCATCCGCTCGCCTCCTCTTTTCTCATCACACCCAGGTTCTTAGTTCAGGAGGTCGATTCGAGGACAGTATCCGGGCCGATCGTCCTAGTAATATTCGCAGCAACGGCTTTACCTACGGACTATCATTGCGCTATTCTGCGAATGAAATTATGTTAGATTGCTTCAAGTGTATCTGACAAAGACCTTCTAAGCAGCACGAATAAGAGGTCCACGAGGTGTCTGGGAAGGATCGCGAGCAATGTGAGAAGAGGTACCTAAGTACCACGAAACACGGAGATCTTTCGGCCGACAGCAACACGTGCATGCGAAGCATCAGAAGGCAAACTTAGTCATATTCGGTACTTAGTATTCGTCAACAGCCCATTTGGTCTGTTGAGAACATTTGAAAGGTCTGTGAACAGCAAAATAGATCGCTGTGGAGGCAACCTCCCCCTTAAACATTCAATACGATTGCCATGCAGCCCCAGAAGCCCATTCAATTTAATATTTTGTGCAGTTTAGGTAGTTCTGATGTTCCGACAATCTTCCTGTCACGAATGATAATATATAGGGCAACGCACATATTGGTCCTGCGGGGCAATAAGGATACCCCAAAACAGCTTGTGCACTTGGGGCCAATCGACTCATTGCCATCAAGCTCATGGTTTGGTCATTTGCCAACAAGGCTATTCGACATAGCTCAAAGCAGCTTGTCCGTTGCAAACCCGGTGATCTAATTGCATCCGATGAAGTAACGTATAAGCTGCAGACCAATTAGTCGTGAATTCTCTCAGAGTGATTGATGCGCAGCAAGGCCAGCAAGGCCAGCAAGCGTAATAGTAAGCTGCTGATGTTTCACAAAGACCATGACTCATAAATTTGATAGAAGTGTGGTGAGACAATGTACAATGTAAGAAAAGGTCCAATCATATTACGTACTACTACTTTACTGTGAAAGGAGAAACACGGACTTCTCCGACCTTCATCTCCGTATCAATATGAATAAACCGAATCAAGCGATCATCATCACCACTCCACTGCCCGACAACGTCAGTAATTCCTTTTTCGTAAATCGCCATCTCGCTTTGATATCTCCACCCCCTTGGACCTGGTCCGATTCAGTCTTACCCGCCAGCCACCATCCCTTATCCTACGCTGCTATCTTTAACGCTGCTGGAGATTCTCGCTTGAAGATGGACATGTTGGTCGATGCTTCAGTACAATCTAAATCTCCATCCTCCCTCGCCTCCTACTAAGCCTCGGTCTACCACCTTTCCCGCCGCAGAGCCTGTATTCTCAATCCCCACTTTCTTTTCCCTCTTATTGATCAAGCCCGTATCACCCGAGACGAAAACAAAATATCTCAAGTGCTTTCATCCTCGACCCCTAATGCTTCGATCCGACCTGGGCTTCTTTACGGCCGATACAAGTCCAGTCTCCCACTAAAGGAATTTCTCGTCAGCCAGCGTCGTACCAGGTCTTTATCCTGGCACAGACAGTTTCAATAGTCTCCTTGATCGATAACACCTTGATTACTTCGTGCAAAAGGGCCTTCCCCCCCTGCTTTTCTTTCGCCCGTCATTAAACGAGTCCGTATCACCCAAGACAAAAACAAAAGGTCTCAAATTCTGTCATCCTCGACCCCTAATACCTCAATCTAAATCGGGCTCGTTCACGGCCGATACAACAAGCCCAGTCTCCCACCAAAGAAATTTCTCATCGATAAGCGTCATATCAAGTCTTCATCCTGCAAAGTCTACTTGATGGATAACACCTTGCCTACTCTACTTTATCGTCGCATGCTGCAGTACGTAAGGTAAGCTTGCGATTAGCCGCTGTACCTTTCGTCTCACATGGTCGGAGTCGTTAAGATTATAAGGTATGGTCCTGTGAGATGGTGTCAATGGCTAAGTGCGCTGGCGGTAAATTGGCGCCCTTAGAAGTATAAAAGGTTTAGTGAAATTTGGTATAGGCTTAATCATAGTAGAAAGTAATATCTAAAAAATCTAAATTTATAGGGTATAGCTAGGTAGAGAAGACTACTCGCATGATTCTATCCAATCTAGAACGATCACTGACGTTGGATCAGTATTCGATTCAATTTCTCGACAAAGACGTAAACTTCAGGACTCGGAAAGAACAGTGTCTTCTCTGTTTATCGTCCCTGATGGAAATGTTCGCACAGCTCACTAAGTCTCTCTGTATCGTCATATTCGCTCAACAGAAGAAGAGAAATTACAATCCATAACATACAGCCGTCTTTTCCTACAATGAAACCAGTCCCTCTCTCGCACAAGTACTCCAGTTTTGAATTCTAGATTCTGTACTACTAACACTTATGCGCCTTCATTATATCACTTTCCCTAATCCCTTAATCCTCTTCCCGTCTTGAGAGCTTACACGAAATCATGCTGCATATCCATAATTTCTTTTCTGCATCCAGAAACTATGTAAATAAAGAAAAAAAGGGAATGAAATAAAGTGGTCGAAATCACCCTCCCTCCACTACAAGTCCAAAGACAAAGACCCTCAATCCCCATTTTCCCACATACAACCTCTACCCCACTGTCTGCTATGTTCTGATCTGAAACTATAGAGTTCAGCTGCCCGGCATTAGTAACACGGCTTTTGGTTTTCTGGCGACGAAAGGAAAAGAGGAAGACAAAGGAGAAGAAGAAAAAGAAGAAGAAGAAGGAGAATCTTTATCAATCCACCCCTCCTCTCCTCTTACTTCCCCGTTCCCCCCCTTCCCTTCCCCCCCCCTCATCCCCCCCTCATCCCCCTCCCATCCCCATCCCCAATTCAAAGCCACCCTACACATATACACACATACACTTCCACCCCCCCCACTCAAGAGTCACAAGATAAAGCACAAATCAACACAGTTCAATCCGGTGCATTTCAGCCATCGCTTATCGATAGCCATCAGGATACAAGCATAGATACAAAGATGCAGCGACACAGATCTGCCCATCCCTCATTTCTCCCCCTATCCATCCCCTACTCAGCCAAACCACCAACCCATCAATTCATCAATCCATCCAGCTCTCAAACATGAAATCTCAACCACCCATCACTTCACTAATCATAACCTCGGCGTCAACCCCCGGAAAAAAAAAATTCCTGATCACTAATCAACGTACCTAGGTTGTAAGTAAAGAATGGTATGGTAAGGTAGTAGGGAGAGAGATTAATATAGACTACGGAACCTCGGTTTAGAATTGGAATCCACGGATGAATATATAAGCGGATTGAAATTGTTGAATGCAGCTGGACATGAAATGAACAGGAACGCAAAGAGAAAAGAAACGGGCGCTTTTCGGATCAACCTCCCCCAACAACCCCGGCTTCGAAATCGAACTCGGCAAATTGTAGGGTCCGACTGTTATAAGTAGAGTGGGTGAGGGAGTAAATATATATAAACCTTCTGGACTTCTCTCCTTTCCATTAATTTTGTTTCAATTCACAATCGCCTGATAGTATCTACATCGACATCCCCCTCATAAACACCACACCCCTTTCCTCATCCCAACAAACTACCTACCACCTTCCCTGAGAACCCCTTCCCCCCCACCCAAAAAAAAAACCCCCCCTCTATATCAACAACTCACCACAAACAATGTCGATACCCGAAGACACTAGAGTCGCCGACTTCATCGCTCGCAATAAGTACGTGCCCGAACTCTCTTACACTCTATATATCGCAATCCTTTTCCTTCACTCTTTACCGCTCTTACGACCCAAACTCCTTGATTGACACGTGTGTTCCCTCCCTGTTCAGAGTATATGCTGCCAATCACACGCCGCAGCCCCTGATTGATGGACCCGGGGGGCTGAGGGAGAATCCGGCTCCGCATCCTATGGTTGTTATTGGTATGTTGGTGTATTACTTTTCTGATGGGGATTTTCTGTTGGGGCACGGCAGGGGTTTGGGTATAAGTGCTAAGCTGATGTTCTTAATGTTATAGTTTCGTGCATTGATGTCCGCGTGTTGAGGGAAGCCTTTTTTGGACTGAAGTATGGAGGTTCGTTCAATCTTGCGTTTCTTCCCATATTGATTCCAGTCGCAGGTGTCAGACCCTACTGACACAGCCACAGAAGCCGCCGTCGTCAGCAATGCGGGCGGTCGTGTCACTGGCGATGCTTTGCAGAATATCATGATGCTGGACAACTTTGTGGGCGTGGGCACCGTGATTGTGGTGCATCATACTGGTGAGTTCGATCCGATCCTTCCTTCCTCCTTGACGGAGGGTCAGTCTTCAATCGCTGACTGGGGCTGCGCTTCTGTCCACAAAAGACTGCGGCATGTCACACGTCACCGAGGAAATGATCAAGCAGAACCTCAAAGAGCGGACTGGTCCCGAGCACGCGGAAGAAGTGGATGCGATGAGATTTAGGACGATTGGAGAGTAGGTTACCTTCTCAATTCCTCGACCTTGGGATTTATAATCTTAGATGCTGATGGAGGTCGTGTACGTGCAGTATGAAGCAGTCCATTGTGGAAGATATGGATATTTTGAAAGCCTCTCCGTATCTCAAGAAGGACCTGAAGATCTTTGGCTTTCTTTTCGACATCGTGAAGGGTACAATTACGGATGTTGGGGATCTGTGAGTGGTCCATTCTCAGAGACGAGATCATTGTGCTTCGAAGTGGAGGCTATTTCGGCAAATTTTGGGAAAGTGATTCTCCGCTCAGCATGGTTGTCTTGGTCATTGATAGCGCAGCGTAAGTTAGAGGGTTCAGCGTGACATCACTGAATAGAATCAAAGACTGGTACAAACTTAACTCATACCGTTCTCAACTCCACAAATTCGATTGTTGTCGCAAATTCATTTCGTCATATTCCGAGTCAGTGGTTTTCTTCGTCTCTGGCTCGGCTAGCTGTCGATGCGGGACCATCTTGCATTGTGGCGACAGTTGATCGCGCTTGCCGACAACCCTGGTAGACGACTGAGGCATATTCATCATGGACTACAACCCCCGAATATATTATCCCGATCTTCTTCTCGTCATTCCAGTAGTCCAGCATTGTCCATGTCACCAGACAACATTCGCAGACCAGCCATTATCCTTGTCGTTCTTCAAATCCTTTCTATCATCACATTAGCACGTCCCTTCACAAACCCCGTTTCATTGCTCAACACGACGATCATACATACCGCATCAACATCGCTTGAGCTACCGCTTTCCCAGAATGGTACAGCATCTGGTCACCACCTAAACACATTCGATTACCGCATTGTCGGAACGCCACTCATTCTCCGCATCACAGAAATCGGTTACCCCTTCTCCCAAACCGGCATCGAGGATATCATGGATGGCTCCATCCGACGTATCGTAAAGCAGATAAATAGTGGCGCTGGAAAGCAACCGCTTGAACGAGATAAATTTGAGGCCTTTTCCCAGGAAATCCATTTGCGTATTGACGCCCTAGCATATGGGGGACTCAACTATTTTTTGTTGGGTAAGCAATCGGGTGTCGGTGCATGATAGTGTTCTGGACGACAGGAGATACATCATGAGAGGAGATTGAGAACGCTCTTGGTCTCGAATGTCCAATTGATTCTGTTTGCATTATACAGGTATCAAACTCCATTTGAGTGGTTCAGGAGCTGACTTCCAGAATTCTTGTAGGTGATGTCCTTGCAGGAATCTGGCAGTACATGAATGAGCCATGGGGAGGCTTCAAAGAACTCACTTTTGATATATTGATGATTCGCGCTGGCTATCATTATATTGGGTACGGGCGGCTTCTAAAGTCGGAGTCTCCTGCTCCTCCCACGCCTTCTGCTCCTCCCACGCCTTCTGATGCTCCCTCTTCCCCGAGCCGGAAACGAGACTTGCGTCGAGCGACACCGTAAAAAGGCGCAAAGACGGGAGCCCTGGAAATTGTGAGTGCACGTGGCAGACCCTGGTACGCAGTGTAGACTAGGTCCAGAATACACATTGCCATGATCGACATGACATCTAAGTCTTTTGTTGGCGTCTTTCCTCGAGGATGATGGTAGCAAAGCGATCAAATCAAAATTCCTAGAAATTTTAGCTCATCAGCCGCACAACCACATTACTCCACAAACACCAACCGTCTAGAACAGAACGTAGAGTTACGAAACCCTTCATCACTTCGTACGAGCTTAGAATCACGGATGTAGTCCTAGCTAAGAACCTCTGACAAGGGCCCAAAACCTCATCTGTGAGCAGCAAACGGCTGACCACCGAGACATGAATGCTGCGCGAGATTGCGCTGTTAAGAAGAGAGGTGAGAAGGGTCTCAGTCACAATCATGATAATGTTTACTCAAGAGACATTAAAATATTAATTCGATTTCAGCCGATAGGCTGAACTAGACCATCACGGCACTTACATTCCCTTACCACTGAAATCCCTTGTACTTGCACGCTAGATGTATCGCTGCACAGAAAAGACAATAACGGTATCCGTTTTTGGGTATAAAATGACGTCCGTCGAGCACGGACGAAAGCGGGCTGCGAGATTGAGATACCAGTGATTTGCCCTGCAAAACGAGAGCCTAAATCAGGGTTTCCGGGGCCAAGCAGCGAGATTGAGATACCAGTGATTTGCCCTGCAAAACGAGAGCCTAAATCAGGGTTTCCGGGGCCAAGCAGCGAGATTCGAGCCCATTGGTAGCTAGCAGTGTTCAGGACCCGACGTGGGCCTGATGAACGTAGCCGCCTTGGTGTACGTTAGCGTAGGGCTCGTTCACATGCTGAACGTAGTGTCCACCGCCTCCCGCACTACTATCCATCTCAGGTACAGCTTTTCCAGAGGTAACACCAGAAGTCAGATGGTTTGCATGTCCATCGGTCTGTCCTTGGTACGTCTGCGCGGGTATAGTAGGCTCCTGGTTATACTTGTTGTTCGGTCCACCATAGCCGTCCGCAACCGGAGCGGTCGTTCCGGTCATAGCGGTATCATCCGATATGCGCTCACTGTTACGGTTGTTGCGAGTGCGGTGCTGCTCCTCAGCAACCAAAGCTCCAGCACCGAGTGTACCAAGTTCCTCGTCTTCATGTTTCTGGGTCTTGTTCTTGTTGTTCTTCTTTTGCCAGAATTTCTTCTTTCCGGAACCGGAGGTGTAGTTGTTCGCAGGGCTGGGACCGTAACGCTTTTCTCTCTTGCGCGCGCGGCTAAGGACGATTTCGAGAGCTGCGGAGATTAGGAATAGAATGCTACAGAAGATGTGAATCAGTTGAGACGGCTCAACCATACACGCTGAGACTGGAAAGTGTGCTTACGCATTGGCCACTGCAACAGCAAACGCGGCTCTTTGCAATTGGCAAGAGACATGGTGCCGGGTTCCAATGGGCGAATTGTTCACGGTGCCGCAACTTTTGGCACCACCTCGTGTGAGGATAGCAATGGCGACGAAGCATGCGCAAAAGAGAAGGTCAAGGCAGAGGCCGAGGAATGCGAAAAAGGTGATGCCGCCCAGGAAGCAGGTCAGGATGACGGCGAAAGCAGTGTAAATGACGGCTCCTCCAGACATGCCTTCGACAGCCTTCTCCCATCTCGGAATAGGGGTGTGGTGGTGGGCAAGGTCTGTGAGGTATCAGTAAAAGGTAAGGGACGTTTGGACGCGCCTTCATACATGCGAGGTACCATGAGAATATGCCCAGAACCAAGGCAGAAATGGCGAATTCGAGGGTGCGAAGTAAAGTAGCCGCAGCCCGAGTTCCCAATGCGAGCTTAGACATAGTGACTGTGTGAGTGCGCTGTGGAGGGATGAGGACGATGTAGCTGGACGGGATTGGAGGTATTGAGAAGGAATGAAAGGGAAAGGAAAAGAGAAAATGAAGGGGAAATATGAGATGGCAGAGATGATTATGATGTTATTATGTACGGAGTACCTTAGCACCCAATTACCTCGCCCAGAGTCTTTTGATTTTTCTTGCACTCAGAAAATTTGACTTTTGTTTTCATCTGAAGTTGGAAGCTTGGAAGTGTACTTTTTATGTGTACTAGGAATCAGGTATCCGGAAGCGTTGTGATTGGTGCCAAGTTTGCATCATATGACTGACACTTTCTGTGCTATGACCAATTTTGGGCCACTTTTTTTGTTGATCGATGCCATTGACTATTTTGCTACATCTTCTGAATCCTCCACTTATATTGCTACAAACTCACCCTTTGTTGTTCTTCACTGAACTCTCGAGTCGACATTTGAAGTTTTACAATCTTCAATTTTTTTTTTTTTCCCTTAGTCCAGGCCGCTACGGAAACCGCGGCTCTTCAACGTCATCCCTAGTGCTTCCGAGATGGTAGCGTGTTTTTCCATGCTCTTTAGGCAGTGGCGGTGGCGGTGGCCGTGCTGCCTCGTCACACGCAAATACTGGAGTACTTACTGCGCCACGTGTCCAAGAATCTGAGGTGAAGGTCCTTTCCGTCTTTCAGCTATGAAATCCTTCTCGGAGAGTAGAATGAAGAGCGCGTGACACAAGAGGCCCTCATAGGGGTATTGGAAACATGGGCACGCCGAATCAGTAGTAGATCAGTAAGTAGATCATCTTAATTCTATATTACTGTTACATTAATGCTCATCAATGGGCATGGCCTATCTGAGTGATCAGGGGTAACAGCATGCCCCCCACCGCCGCCAGGACCAGCCTGGGACTCTTCCCCCCTTTTGGTCGACGTCCTTGTCGCCCTCCTAATTCTAAGTAACTGTTATTTTGGCTTTCTTCTTGCGCTGAGTTCTGGGCGTCTTCTTCTTGCATCGCGTGCGTTGCTACATATCTGTGACATATCAGCGTCAGCGGTTACGCATTGGCCATCTCGCATTCGAGATACCCACAGAAATGTTCCTCCGGAAAACAGTAACAGAATTCCCGTCCACCACTTCATTTGTGCTGGCTCGGTATGCCCTCCCCTACCCAGTGCCCTGACAACTACCCACGTTCCCACAGCTCCCATAGGCGCGGCAAGACTAAAGATCACCAGGTGTGCTCTTGCCGCTCTCTTTCCAAGTCCTTGCTTGAGTAGAACAGAAGTGAGTCCAAATGCAGCAGGCGCTTTATGGACCATGATGGCGACGAAAATGATGAGCGATAAAGATGTGGTAGAAGTAGACGAGGATGATGCACCAAGTGCAATGCCATCTGCTGCTGAATGGATACATAGACCAAGTGTGGTCGAGATAGACCGTTGTGGTGTTGCAAGCGCAGGTGGAGGAGATGTAGAGAGTTCCGAAAGGGAGTAAATGTTGCTTTGAGGCCGTTGCGGCGCTGGTGGAGCGAGGAACGGTAGGGTGTCAAGGAGGTACATAAGAACGAACCCGCAGATCAAAGAAAGTCCAATCCAGGCATGCGGCTCACGCTTTGTCTGAGAGCTTCCTGTTGGCCTCCCTGGCTTTTCAAGGGAGGGAGCAGATATTGTAGCCGCATCATCTTCGAGAATGCCCACCTTGCCGATTTCAGTTGGCGTTGCTGGAGGACTCTTTGAATGTGGGTCTGCGTCAACGTCCTGCGGTTTTAGATCCTCAGGCAGGACGGGACCAGGGAGAACATTGTATGGGTTGGTATCTGGCGATTCATCTTCTAAAGATGTTGCACGGACATTGACGATATGCAATCCTTCCACGCCCCGTTGCACCATTCTGGCATCAGGAACCATACTTCTTCGACTATGGGCCTCTGCAGAATAATCGCTCGCGCTGTACAACGTCTCGACGCCTTCAGGTAGGATTACAATAAGTGCTGTTCCAACAAGAACCCCCATTCCAATGGTAGATATCAGTCGTAACCTCGATTGCGAGAGGGTAAATGACAGAGGTAGTGATCCAGCAAGGAAAGACCTGAGACATATATCAGCAGAATTCCAAAAGATACAGCGGCATCTTCTCACGCAATGGCCATGATAGTGCTCAACAGAAGCAGCATAAAGAGGCCGTCTAGCATATTGAAATGAATTCCTCTCTCTTTGACCTCCAGGCTTACCGCACACCTGAGGACAAGCTTCCGCTTAAAGGCTCATTTTGATTTCAAATGAATGCCAGCTCGTTTCTTCACTTGCAATAATGATGTTGCATGCAGTGACCTTTTTACTCAAGCGCATTACACAGATTTTGGGCCTGAAACTACCACGCTGGCCCATCAGCCCTATCAAAACCTTAATCTGGCGTCGTGATGCGCGAAAACGCGACCATGTAAGTACCTGTAGAATTGAAAGATCTCATCCATTGAGACTTTTCTGCAAAGTCGTAATCCGCCTTTCATCATGGCTGATCAGGAAGGATGTAGGTGCATTATGTCATTGATTTTGGGACAAATGCTTACAGCCTCATAGGGTCTACTAATGCGAACGACGCTCTTGAGATCTCCATCGTCCAAGCCGCACCGATTTCACCGAAAACGCTTTCCTCATTTCACCCTCAATTTACATATCCTATATTTGGCGAAGAGGAGAGTATATTCGGGTACCAAGGCTTGAAGCTCAATTTGAGGTTCGCCGCACATAATCTACGTCCGAATCTAGAAGTTCTCTACGACAAGAAGTTCAAGGCGGTGGGGGACACGAAGGCTACGAACATCCAGGAAACGCTCAAGGAATGGACTCCTGAAGGTGAGGAAATTTTGAAACATTCAGACGGGAAAGACGGCTGATGCTATGTGGTAGAAACTTTTGAGAAAGTAGGAGTCTTCAATTCGCACCTTCAGAACGACACATCTGCTTCGAGCTTCAAGCCACCAGGAGAGCTACTAGAGACATATACCAGCAAAAAGCGTAATTTTGAAGTATGGAGTGGCGAATTGACAGATCCAGCTGTCCAACGGCTTGTCGAACGGATACAGATCATGATCTCATTCTTCATAGAAGGGGGCACGCCTTTACTCCTGGATGATCAGGATTGGACACTTGCTCGATGGCGAGTCTTCTTTGTGTGCGTAACCACTATTTCAAACTCATGGTATCGCTGACAACGTCACATAAGCTACGAAAAGCTCTCGGATCTACCGTCACCGAATACCTCCCCGTACTCCATAGTTGGTTACTCGACCTCATACCGATTCGTGACCTACGTACCCACCGCATCTTCTAAATCCACACTCCAAGACTTCACTCTTCCCCCTCCAACACCAATATCACCCTCATCTCTGCCCTCCCGTGCCAGAATCTCTCAATTCCTCATCCTTCCGTCCCACCACTCCCATGGACATGGCACACACCTCTACAATGCAATGGTGAAAGTATTTCGCGCCTCCCCCACATGTACGGAGATCACAGTCGAGGACCCCAATGAAGCCTTCGACGACCTGCGCGACTATTGCGATCACAAATACCTCCAGGGCAACGGCACCTTCACCAACATCTCCTTGAAAACCGACATCGATCCCAAACTATCAGCGAGAAGAAGCGGGATCAGGGTCCCGACTTCCAAGCTTCTGGACATGCCGTTACTGGAAAGCCTTCGGAAAAAGAACAAGATCGCGCCTCGGCAATTCGCCCGTCTCGTCGAGCTCCATCTCCTCACGAAAATCCCGCCCCACAACCGGCAAGCCGGCACCGCGCGCCTCACCCAGCGCGGCCGAGCGACCGATCCGAATGACCGCGCTTTCTATTACTGGCGCCTGCTCGTCAAGCAGAGGGTCTACAAGAAGAATAAGGACGTGCTTATGCAGTTGGATCGGGCGGAGCGGGTGGATAAGGTGGAGGAGACGGTCGGTGAGGTGGCGGGTGATTACGAGCGGCTGTTGAGGGGGATGGAAAAATGGCAGGGCGGGGAGAGGAGTGGGGGATCGGAGAGGAGAGATCGCGCGAAGAGGAAGGTCGTTGATGAAGATGAGAATGACGGGGGAAGGGCCGGGGATGTGAAGAGGGCGAGGAGCGAAGCTCTTTGAGCGTACGCTACATTGAATCATGTGTTTTCGTCACCCCCTAACCATATTCTTTGCCATTTTGCGGGATCTCTCAAGTTTGCAAGCGGCTGGATACCAGCACGCTACTCTTGCTTTCGAAAATTCTGCGCAGCAATCGCTTGCATGAAGACTGCTTCAATACCGCAGTGGCAGAAAAAGAAACAGGAGTTGGGATCATGCCGCTCCTTTGCACGCCATAGATAAAACAAAATGTGTACCTAGCCAGGCGGTCGACACGAATCACGGCATCAAAACGTGTCGATCGATTTGATGCTGCTCAAGACCGAATAACGAGTCTGCGAGACCTCCATCAATCTATTCCATCTACGCAGCCCTCTCCTCCTCAAAGCGCCCCAAATTGCCCCCATCCGTCACGTTCTGCTCATAGTAATAATTCTCGTCCGGAATCCTGCCCCTCATGAACGCCGGCTCGCTGCCCCTCACATATATATCCTCGTACAGAATCTTCGGCGTCGACTCAGGCACCGCCATCTTCTCCGCCACCTCCACCTCACTATCCACGGCCGACCGCGCCTCTTTATCGATCCCCTTGAGCTCTTCTTCCGTTGTGACCTCCCAGTCCAGCAACTTCTGCTTGAGCCCTGCGATTGGGTCTTGGGTTGAGCGCATGCGTTGGATCTCCTCGCGGGTGCGGTACGTGGTGCCGGGGTCTGACATGGAGTGCCCGCCGTAGCGGTACGTGACGTATTCGAGGACCAAAGGTCCGTGGCCTTCGGTCGTGTATTTTTTGCCGTACTGGACTGCGGCTTTGACGGCGAGGATGTCCATGCCGTTGACCTTGAGCCCGGGGATGTATTGGCCGCGTTTGTAGTATTCGGTGAGGGCGGCGGCGCGGTTGGCGGCGGTACCCATGCCGTATTTGTTGTCTGGGAAGGGGGTGAGAGTTAGCTGGTTTTGTTTGGAATAGGGGGGGAACGTTTTCAGGAAAGGGGGCCATACTTTCGCAGCCGAAGAGTATGGGGAGGTTCCAGAGCTTGGCCATGTTGAATGCTTCGAAGACTTGGCCTTGGTTGCTGGCACCGTCTCCGTAAAGGCAGATTGTCGTGTTGGTGTTGTCCTTGTACTGATTGGCAAACGCAATCCCGGCACCAACAGGTACTTGAGCGCCGACTATACCATTGCCGCCGTAGAAACCTTTTGCGAACATGTGCATTGATCCACCTTTTCCGTAGGCAATACCTTCTCTTCGGCCAAGCAGCTCGCCAATGATGGTTTTGACGGTTCCACCGCGCATAAGAGCAAAGCCGTGACAGCGGTAAGCCGTAATAACATGGTCTTCCTTGGTTATAGCGTGTTCAATGCCCGCAGCAACTGCCTCCTGGCCGGTAGACAAATGGCAGAAACCTCGGATCTTCTTCTCTTTGTACAGTCTGTCCGCGGCCATTTCCATCCGTCTTCAAATGATTCGGGTCAGCTGTGGCAACTTAGGCATTAGAAGTGGACTCTACCTTATCGACACCATGTCATGGTACATTTGCTTAAGCTCTTTTTTCGTGGTTGTCATGGTATACGGGGGAGGGTCGAGTTCGTAGGTCTCGAAGCTCTCATTAGAGAGCGTGACTTGGAAAGGCTTGTCATCTTCCTGGATAGATCCATTGATGTCAGCTGAATGCTTTCGACTTTCCTGTGGAGCTCTTCATACTTCGGGTACATGCTCTTTCTCGGCGTGAGACGAAGCGGCATCGGTGGTGACAGTTCTCTTTGCCAGAGGCACGTAGACATTGACATTACGCTTCAAAGGCAGAGCACGATGACGGTTCCTCAGAGCCCTCGAGAGCATATTTACAGGATGATGATTGAGGAAGGAAATTGACAAAGCTTATGCTGCTCGGATTTGCAATTCATTGTTGGGAAGAGTCTTCACTAAACCTTTTTTGGTTTTGCCGAAAGTCGCCGGGGACTTTCATAGAAAACCGACGCAGCTCAATCAAATGTAAAATCTTCAACGCTGAATATGGTCAATATCTACGGAGTACGAGGGTAAGTATGAACATTGTGCATCTCGGACTTTGACCCATCAGCCATTTTTTCTCTTGGTGAAGCTTATGTTTCGCCACTATTTCTTTCAATTTTCTTTCGTAATTCTAGAGGTAGACAGACCACTGTGGTCCGATTGTTCGTCAAATGTTGGATCACCGCTTGCACTAATACTTGGAACATCAAGTACAGTATTTCAAGCATTCCAGGGACACGAACTATCCTTGCTCCATTCCATCCAAGATTTCAGCTTTGGCTCCCTTCGATATTCCTGTAGCTAGTTCCTTCGCTTTATTTCACTCTGCTACTATCTCAACGACTGAACTCCATGCGCGCGCTGTGATAATTCAACATGCACTCTCGATTGATTGAACAATCTCCATGTGCGCTTCTTTCCCTGCAGGACGGCAGCGATGATGGGCCGAAATATCGGCGCGAGCTGTAGCCAGCGCCCATAGGTTTTGTCATTTGTAACCTCTGATCAGAGCTGCGTATGGACGTGAGAGATGAAACAGTACCGGAAGAAATTTCCTGGGTCGGTCATAGCTCTACATGCTAGTGCATGTGCTTTGCTCTCTCGCGCTGAGCGGCATTACGTTGTGGCGGTGACCCAATAGCCTGGTTGAAGAAGTGAAATTGTCCTGGGGAGAAACTCGGCGCAGACGTTGTGCAAGAAGAAACCAGGAATGTGAGAAGGTCTGGTCCTGAGCAGTCTGGCGAGTGTCAAAGCATCTGGCAGTCAGCAATCCACATCACCACGAGCCCTCTGACAATGCTTGAAAGCCAATTTTGGTTCCATTGTAGGTTTTCACGCCTCTGACGAACTTGAGGCTGACGTTGTGAAAAAATATGTGCGAGAAAGGCCGAGGAAATTGTGTTCCTGACGATTGTAAAAGTGGAAGTTTGTTGCACTCTCTGCTTGACTAATTCTAATTCTGTGGTCATGGAAATTGTGCAGTCATTGGTAGCCAATTGATAGTCTACATGAGCACTCATGCAAGCGAGTGGCCGTGCAGATGGTATTTTGCTCCCGCACAAAACAATGTTTGACTCGGCTGGCATCGATATTAATGGTATCTCCTATTACTATCAGTGCGAGCGTAGCTGGAGACGCAGATGACAGTTCGAGATTGCTGCAGCCACAGATGTTGAGAAGCTTTCTGCTTATTTCCTAGGAGCAATCAGTATAGCCTCAGTCTTGGGGTAAAAGCGAAGCGAGGAATTGTTCAGTGTGCGAAGTACATGCGTCGGGTAATAAAGCGTTCACGCCGCCATACATATAGGCGAATTATCTATGCAGCAAAAACAAGGTACGGTAGCCTAGGAATTTCCCCATTTAAATCATAAGGCGCTAAGGTGCTTGCGCCACTAGTTGGAGATCAAGAGTGTCTTGACCAGGAAAAGCTACCAGGAGGCATGTCTGACAGCTGCAAGCAAGCGTGACCCGTAGTATTGGAAACCAATGGGTAACAACGAACCATTCCTGATCTGCCCGTAGGCTTGGAGTGACGTGCTTCAACCTGCCTGACGTACCTTGTATCTGTTTGTTTTTTTCTCTCCCTATAGCCACAATGATGGGCCAAACTCTGAATAAACGCTATTAGAATAACGAGGTACGATCCAGTTGACAGCTGCTTTAAAGCTGCATGAAGCCAATATCAGAAAAAATCTAAGTATCTCGCATACAACCCCAAAACTAAAGACCAAGTCTTAGATGATGCGGTGGCTATGGAATCCCAATTGCAACAAATAATCACGAGCTTAATGATAACAATAGCAGTCACAATAGCAGTATCAATAACGATGACAATAACTCAAATGAGTTTGAAGAAATGAAATGCATGACCGCTTTGATCCTCAGCGCCAACGATTGGGGGCTGCAGCATGCACGAGGGCGCATTAGTTGCAATCGGAGCTCCTCATTTGGTGGGGTCAGCAAACGACTTTTTTTTTTTTCCTTTTTCTTTTTCTCTCAAGACCAAGAAAGAGCTTCGAAGCAGCGCTAACTCGCTTGCAGATGAACAATCCCGCGAGCAGCCTCCCTCCCCATCACGCTACCCAAGGTGGCTTGCTGACGCCAATCCCGGCGAAGTGGTAACGAGGCTCACGCTTACAAAAAAAGGAGAGAGGGAGGAAAAGGTACGTCTCAAAGCTGGACAGCGGGTAGCCTATAGCGTGTTCTGACATCTAAAGCAGATGGGATGATCGGGCTGAGGAAAGATGTTGCATCTGGATTAAGTATTGATCAACCGCTAAATGGCTTGAGGAACTAAGATCGACGAACAGGAATGGAAAAGGACACTGTCTAAAAAACATCCACGGGCAATTGCAAAATAGCCTTAGTGAAATACCCCAAGAACCGGTAGGTTGTGGTCAGGCATCAACACAGACAGCCAAAGGTACCATCGAGATTTAGCAGGGGTGAGGATATCGGTTTCATCGGATCAAACAACTGCTGTAGTCTCACGCCATCTAGACCCTCGCATAGGGTAATGCTGTGTCTTGCAGATGGATGCGAAAGACTGCAGTCAGCGAACCCGTCGTCGAACGCACACTGATTGATTGTGCAGGCGCTTAATTCCAAGAAAAATTGCTAGGAGGGTGTGTCAAGAGTCAGAAGAGTCAGAAGAATGAGAAGAAGGAGACGGGTGAGAAGCGGGAAGGAATAATAATGGAAATAATAATAAAAATAATCATAATCATAATAATCCAAAGAATTAGAGTACAAGAATTCGAAAGAATCCAAAAAGAATAGTACCGGCAATTGGATGAAATGGAGAAAAAAGAGTGTGAGATGGTTTAGGTAGAAACAATTAAAGTTAAGGTAAAAGTACTTTGGTTGTTTAGCCCTAGGTAGGCAAAGCTTTACTCTAGAGTACGGAGTACAGGGCAGTATAATTAATTTTTTACTTAAGGTACTTTAGTGTACCTACGTACCAGTGTATTGAACAGCCGCTCGCAGGGATTGGTTGTATCAGTGGATTGAAGGGAATAAGGGACGGTCGACTTTAGCCTCTAGTTTATTAGCACATTAGTATCTACTAAAGTATCCCATCTTAACTTACCCTACTTGATCTTTGAGCCATGAGCCTGGGAAAAAGGGAAATAAAAGCCAAAATGCCATGTTTAGGCCAATTAACGATGAACGAACCGTTGGAAGCCGGGTGAAATAATGGCAGCGGTCCGTTTTTCGACACCTCTTGGCGCCCCTTCAACTACCGGTCAGGGCGGAATGGATCTCCCAAAGATCTTCCCTTTTCTCACCCTACCACCCCCAATTCTCACCTTTCCCTTTTGGTATACAAGCAAGCAAGCAAGATACCTTATTACCTACCTACCTTACTTCACTATCTTTGTCTTTCCTTACTCACCCTTTCATACCATCACTTCCCGTCACCCCCCCCCCCCCCCCCCCCCCCCCCCCCCCCCCCCCCCCCCCCCCCCTCCCCTCCCCTCCCCTCCCCCCCCCCCCCCCCCCCCTCCTCCCCCCCCCTCTACCTTATCCTACTGCATTCTGACACTCATTGGTTTAAGTATAAATCACGTCTTCCCTTCTCTAGTAATTATTTCGCCTTTATGCATTCTTTGCTATTCACATGTATATATTCCTCCACACCGTCAGACCTTGATATTGCTTCTGCCTGCCTTCAATCCCCGCACAACATTCCTCTGCCTTGTCGTAGAATAGACATCCCAAAAGACCAGCTCAGTCCTGGTACTCATGTCCTCAAGACTTCCCACAAGCTCCTTGCAATCCGACGAAAGGGGCATCTATTATCCGACTCGCCTCGCATCAGGCTATGGCATGATGGCAGACACCCAGCGTCTCCAGCCCGCTACTCATACCCTACCGCCCCCTCACGCAATGCAAACAGGATCGCGCCATCTTCCTCCTCCATCTCATCTAGAACCCTCCTTTGTGCCCCAGTCACCGCAGGTACGGCCTCAGTACTCGGATCTCCCAACGAGACACTACCCAGCGTATGAGCGGCAGTCACCATTGGGGCAGCCGCCAGCCCAGGATTTCAGACAGGGTTGGCAGACTTCGGCACCATCAGGGCTCCCAGGCCACGTGTCGAGCTACCCGCACCCGCCTCTTTACCCCTCCAAGGCTTCATACCAATCAACTAATCCAGGCACTGTGTACGAGGCACTGTCTCCCGTACGCTACAGCACCGATGAACCTCCGCCGGAAACGTCAGCGTCTCTGTTCAACGAAGGAGCATACTCTACGAACGCATTCCCAGTGGGCCACTCATCGCACCAAAGCCCGACCAGTTCTTACCGGAGCTCTATTACTTCGTCCAGCGGACACGGCAGTGGACCCTTGCACTTTCCTAAACCTGCCCCAACCTTTGAGGCCTCGAGCCGGCTGGGAGACATGTGAGTGTTCAGCAGAGCAAGCAGGCGTGGAGATCTCATGCTAAGGTCAGTCTTAGGACTGATCGTTACGTTCTTACTCTACGCCAACAGCCTATCGCCGCTCGTGCGTGTGGTTTTGGGGAACGCGACCGCCGCGTTATCGACCCTCCGCCGATTGTCCAGCTGTCCCTGAGGGATTTCAATCCCAAGTCCTCGGCAGATATTGCCGAACTTCGCTGGCCATTCAACATTGTGCATTGCGCTCTACTCTCCGTTCCTCCTCAAGCCTCAACATATCCTCCATTCTCCGATGTGACAGCTGTTCCCGACCCGAACCAATCGAATAGGGTGAGCCGTCGCCTGATGGGTACCCTAGTAGCTTCGCCTTTTGTTGGCAATGATCCCGAGGCGCCCCAGTCGAGCGATGACAACGCCCGCCTTGGCTGCTTCTTTATTTTTCCAGACCTCTCCTGTCGCCAAAATGGCCATTATCGGCTGCGCTTCACGCTGATGAAGGTCAGCATGCCCAACTCGTCCGAGGATGGCCAAGGTAGCATCGCTGGGACTATAGATAGCGACATCTTTGAGGTCTTCAGCGCAAAGGACTTTCCAGGAATGCGAGCAAGCACCGCTCTGACCAAGGAGCTCAAGAGACAAGGTGCGACAGTGAGTGTCAAGAAAGGTAAGGGTCAACGAAAGCGTGGGGGTAGTGGGAGCGATAAAAGCAGCAGCGATGATAGTGATGGACCTTCCAAGGCTCCAAAATCCAGGCAGAAGAAGAAGCGGGCTTGAATTTACACCCAGTGACCCATCGCCCAGCTTGGAGGACCATGATCCTAGTGTCAATCTTCGCTTCGCAGCCGACGAGTTGACAGTGACGGATCAGAGAGTTGCGTGATGGTGATCTTATCCGATGTCTCTTCGCTTTTGTTTTTTGGACTCTTTTTGGACTAAGAGCAAGCGTCTACCAAAAAGCAAGATCGAATTTGTTGGATCTTTTCATTTCTTGGCAAAACATTTAACTTGCCGGCTTAGCTTATACATATATTTGTGGGAAGAACGATCACCAAAGGACTCGTGGATCATCTTCCCTGCACGCTTTATCCTGGACCCGCGGAATTTTGGCCGAGTCGTGCTTTCAGGCCTTCACTTGCTACAGTATGACCGCATTCTTGCCAATGCATCTTTGCCTAGGCTTACCAACTGTCTTCTACTACCTCGGCACTGTCTGGAGCTAGATCTCCTATGCTCCTATGCTGCTACCGGAGAACAGTCAATTGGACACATGATCGTCACTCAATTTTCGCTATACTTTTCGCAGGCATCGTTTACATTTCCGAATACTTTAACGAAATACCAGTTTATACTTTGCTCCAAGATTTGCGTATTACCATTTTTCCTTCAAATCTGTGCTCATCCTTTCTCGAGACCACAACCCGAACGGGCTATTACAGTGGTACTCGATCATACCTGAAAGCTTGATTACAAATTTTGCTGCCTGGGTTATACCTACAATCCTTGCCGACATCCGAGGTCTCAACCAGCTTTCTGTTGAAACTTCATTCATGATGTGGATGAAAAGCTACGTGGGAATTGAGGCTTGACAACTCCGCACAACTAATTATGCAGCGCGTGGTAAACATGCCTATCGATTCATTCTGCGATCACCTCCGAATGCCTCTTGCTCATTGTCAACCGGTAAGTTCACTGCGCCGTACCGTTGCCTGCAAGTAGCAGCGTTCTCAAGACTCAGAGGTATGACTGCCCAATCCCAAACAAGTTTCACATGTCCTCGGCGCGCTTCGCGGATTATCATGTCCTCTGGGATTTTAGGGTGGACGCAGACTAGAGAGCGTGTGTTGGGCCGCTAATCCCGGGAATCTCCAATCCTTTGGCACAATGGCTCATAGTCAGAGCGCAATTTTGCTTGACGGTTTCAGCGTACGTATTACGAGATGTTTCAAACTGCTTTCCCTCACAATCTTGGACATTGCGAAAAGTTGATTTATGTCTATCAGAATTCTTGTCGTGGATCTGATATTTCTCACGCGGTGTTTTTCTTTTCTCTTTCTTTTTTGACTCCTTGAAACAGACCTGGCAAAAATGTGCTCGCTGTGACCGAAATTATGTATGCGGTCAGATCACTGATCTCAGCTTTTTAATAGGCTTAGACGAGTTGATGGCCCCCACGCAAGACTCCCCTGGTATCCAATGCGAAGTTCCGATTTCTCGCGGGTTGGCAAAATTAGGCGCTTTCCAAGTGGTCTACGGATGCTGCGAACCAAGGATCTCCTTTGCAAAGTGCAGGCTGCATGCGGCACATCACATCACATACGCGGTGCGCCCCGGAACATCCTTCCCCATGAACCTGCGTAGTCCATGCATCATGCATGAGCTTGTCATGCCAACCCTATCGTCTAACCAGAATCAGTGCCAGCGCCACGGTTGACAAAGCCACCAAAAGCTCAACCGGTCACTCGGGTTTCCTTCAAACCTTCCCCTCTGCCATGAAGCAAAACATGCAAAGTCTATCTGCACCATCTCACCATGTACTCGGTGGACTGACTCACCTACCCGGAATCTTGCCACCCCCGTTTCTATTTTCTCTCTTTTGTAAAAAAGCTCAAAAGTCAATCTGAACCATGTACTCGGTTTTCCTACTGCCCTCTCTATCATTCGTCAGGTACATATACATAGCAAGACCCAAAGTCTATGCGAGCCAAGTCTACTATAAATTAACAGTAAACAACTCTAACATCCCCTGCGAATTTTCCCCTTGTCTACCGAAAAAAATCCCCTGTTCCTGACTATACCACCCCCACCCACTCTTTGATCATCATCACTGAAGTTAGCACCTTTTAACAATACTCAGATCTACCCCCACCAGTGAGCCTACTACAAAGACTTCAAGGATTTGACTCCGCGCTAACACCATTCATTCCTACAGTTTTTCCAGCCACTACCGCCTGCAAAGTTGAAATTCATGCCTAGTCTCAACGGACGGAGGTCCATACCAAAAGTAATGCACCATGCCAAGACTGATGACCTACACAGCGTGGTGCAGGACTTTTGGTGCAGACGAGAGCATGCTTTCGCTTCCCTCGGCTTTGAAAACCCGTCGAGATAAACGTATGCACACAATAACAGAAATTTTATCACTCACTCCCTCCCTCACTCCTAACCTCACGCATTCAGAACATGGCGAGCAAAGCAAACTTTTAGGTCTAACATTTAGGTTTCACCTACCTCATGTGCAACATAAACCACGTTGAAAATCTCACCATTCTCTTCAGGAAAGGAATAGAAGGAGCTTCTGACACCCCAATAGCGGTTGACGCTCGATTTAAACCCCCACATCCACGCATCTCATCCTTGTTATCGCCTAGTGTAGCTTGCAGTGGCACAGCACAGCACAGCCTCGTGATCACGGCGTACCATGTCTTGGCATTCGTACACAATCATGGCATACTACACTTTGTCCACACATATCCCATCTCCTCTCCCAGCACACTCACTCTTCTCCATTGCAAGAATAAATCATCATCTTCCAATGACTTGTATTCCCTCTATCTATCTATTCCTCCATCTATCTATTTCTATCAAGCATAGATAATCGCTTCCTCGTCCGCCGCTTTTTGATGCTGTGTTGTGTAGAGGAAGAGTAGAGTGGAATAGAGTCGAGTAGGGGCTGGGAAAAGGCTCTCCTTTCCCCTGCCTTTCCTTCCCTTACTCTTTCCCTTCCCCTTTGCCCATCACAAACCCTTGTACAACAGCAAACATACAAACTCGTATGTATGTATGGATGAATGTATGTAAAAGCTGTAGCAGTGCACGCCAAAAGCTCATGAGCCAGACGAGGGGAAAAAAAAGTCCGCCAATATGCTCTCGCTCCTCGCTTCTCGCTTTTCTTCTCGCTCTCCAACTCCTAGTAGAGTCATATAGTGCCGAATGAACAAAAAGAAGAAGATTCTCCTCCGGAACAGATCAAGAAAAACCCCCCATCACAAACCCAGCTCCTCGATCGCTCACGGAGAACAACACCCCACCACCAACCTAAGAAAAACCGTCCCTCCCTCACCAACATCAACAAATGACCCTCCTACCCCCTACCCTCAAACCAGAAGACCCTCTTTTCCCCATTATCGAGACCTCCCCATCATCGATACCTCAACGCCTCCCTCTCACTCTCCCCCTTCATAAGCGTAGTCTCCTCATCCTCATACTTATAACTCACCCTCCTCCCCGCCACCCCCCCGGCCCCTCCTTTCCCATTAACCGGCGCCCGCCCACCCGCCCCGCCTCCTCCACTCTGATGCCCCGCCCTCATCTTCCGCTGCTCCTCCCTCGCCACCCTCTCCGCATTCCTTGCCTCGCGCTCGCGCGCGTGCTGGTCTATCTTCGGTCCTTTTGGCGGTCCTTTCGGTTTCTCCGCCGTCTCCGGATCCGCACCGGGGTCCTGGGTTTCTCTTGCTGGTTCCTGTATGGAGGGGCCTTTGGGGGGTCTGTCGTGGTTGGATTTTGGCTCTCTGATGTCACGCTTGCTGGGTTTGGATGAGCGGTGGCCGTTTTCTCTGTCTTCGGACATGTCTTCGTGATCGCGTCGGGAGCGCTTCCGGTCGCGGTGGCGGTCCTCGTGGTCTTCGTCGTCGGAACGCCGTTTTCGAGATGATTGAGACGGATCGTCGTGTTTCTTCACGTGGCCGTTGGCGTCAGTGTTAGTGTTGGATACAGTACGTCTGCTGGCGCCGTTGATGCTGATCTCCGGGGACGTTGAGCGCTTTCTGTTACTCCGATGCTCCTTGTCTTCTTCTCTACTCCTCTCATGATGGGATCGGTGCGAGCGGTGACTGCTTCGCTCAGTGTCCTTGTCTCTGTCGTGGTCTCTATCGTGGTCACGACGGCTTCGGTGTGAGGATCGCTTGGTTGATGAATCGGCTGATGTGCCTCTTGTCCGAGAGCCTTTGGATTCCCTAGTGTCGCCGTTCTCGTCATCGTGCTTTCGAGAATGACGACGATGGCGCTCGCGTCTCTTCTCGTATTCACTGTCGTTGGATGGACTAGTGGAACGATGGCGGTGATGTCGGTGGTGAGAGGATTGATGTTTGGTGGGGGAACGTGACCGCTCACGTGAAGGGCTGGGATGACCGTCAGTAACCGGATTCTGTATCTACAGGAGTCGCGTCGGCACATACCTTCTCGTGGCTGTAGAGCCGTGAGGTCGAGTTTGAGCGGCAACGGAAGCGCGGCCAACTATCGAAAACCCTTTAATGCCAGTATTTGGTTGTCCCTCTCTCAAGGCTTTAGGTGCCTTGGGCGCACCTTCGACACCAAGGCCCTGCGGTACACTAGGAGAGGCGGCAGCCTTTACAATTGGTGGGGTGACACGAGGAAGACCATTATGGAGGGAGTACCCTGACCCTCGACCACGAAATCCGCCACGAGAGTCCGAACTTCCATAGAAGCCACGGCCAGCACCACGTCCTCGTGAGCTAGTATCAGGTGGTAGGTCGGCGTGGAGTGCTGAGGGACCGGTGGGAATCATAGGGCTAGGTGGAGGCATCATAGTGGGAGGAACAGAGACGCTACTAACAACATCAGGTAGCTCTGGCTTCTCTGGCTTTGATGTTTCATCGGATACAAAGGTTGGAATGGGTTCGGGCTTCTCTTCCGTGGTTTCCGGCACGGTCTCAGCCTGAGTCTCGGAAGAAGTCTCTATCTTGGCGACCACTTCTTCCGCTAGGGGTTCTACTTGCTCCTCCTTGTGAGATACATCCGAAGGCTTCTCGGCTTTTTCTTCTGCATCGCCAGGGTCAAGCTCTTTGTCGAGCTGCTCCTCAGCCGTAAGCCGGGTGGCATTCTCCTCTGGCTTAGCATCCTGTTGGCTTCCAGTAGTGGCTTGATCCTGTTGCATTTGCGCCGGCTGATCTTCTTGTGGCCCATAACTTGGAGAACCTCTCCGTGTCACCTGTGGTGGTATTTGCTGATTGAACGATTCGTAGTTAGTCTGATTCTGATTACCATTACCTTGGGATGAATATTGATTGTAACCGCCGCGACCGCGCCCTGCATATGGGTATCCACGACCTCGACCACGACCACGATTTTGAAAACCTTGGCCGTGGTGACCATGATGGAAATCATTATTAGGATAATGGGGTTGATGCATCTGGTTGAAGTTTCCTTGATGTGGTGGCACATTATATCCACCATATCCAGTATTAGCTCCAAAGTCACCACCGCCCATTCCTGCCTGAGCACCATAAGCATTTTGATTGAATTTATCTTGTCCTGCGTTCCATGCTGCGGGTTGCCCGTTGAATGCTCCTACGAACGCTCCTTGCCCAGCATTATTGAAGCCCATGCCCATATTCATGCCATTCATACCCATGCCTTGCCCGCCAAAGCTGCCATACATACCCTGCGACATGGTCATAGGATCCAATCCCATGCCTGGCATCCCTAGTACACTACGATTAGCGATCCGATCTAAAGCCAATGTCACTATCACCAGTACTCACCCAACATGTTGGGAAATCCGCCCATCATAGGGTTGGGCATTCCATTTGGCATGAATTGCATCATTTGATTGAAATCTCCCATCCCATTGAAGCCCATGTTAGGAAAGCCACCATTGTTGCCATCGAAACCGAAGCCCCCAACATTCATCCCCTGCACATTGTTTTGAGCCCACTGCTCATTCTGTCCCATAGACTGTTGCTGCTGCTCCATTTGTTTGTCGGTAACATCTGTCTTTTCTTGACCAACACTACCATCACCAGCCGTTTGAGTAGATGCTCGTCTTGAGATCTCAGCGCCAGGAGACTATAAAGGGTCAGCGACGCGTGATTTGTATTTTCGTAGGTGACTTTACCTCGATAGAGTCCTGTGGAATATCTTTCTGCGCCTCGGTAGGTATGGTTGATTCCTCAGTCTTTAAGCCTGCATTATCTTGCGCTTCTGTGGGCTGGAACACATCGCGAAAACCTTGCTTGTTATCACCGCTATCTGCTATTGCAGATACGGGAGGCGGGGCTGGCGTCTCGGACAGGTTCGGAGCCGGTGTCTGATCTGGTAATGGCGTAGCAGGAGTGGCTGGGGTTGGTATCGCTTTCTCCATTGCTTCTTTCTTCCTAGCCGTCTCACGCTCCATAACCTTTTTCTTGAGGAAGACCTTGATCGTAGTCCGCAGAGCTTTATTTGGCCGACAATCGTCTGGCACCATAGGCTCGTGCAAACATACTGGACAAGCTACAGGGAGCGAGGCTTGGCCTGGTCTTGGCGTTAGCGTCACAATATACAGCTCAGTAGTGATTGAGTTCCTTACAGTCTTCACATATTGACTGATCACAGCACGGCAGGCGGAACGCGTTGTTGGCAAGCTTATTGCAAGCTGCACAACGAAGCTTGACCGGTATGTCGTCCATCGTCAGTGACCTGAGTATTTGTCAGTAAGCTGCTCAGTTGATATATTCCAGCGCTACTCACGCAGCGATTTCGGCAGGTGTAGTAGCCATGATGTTGTGAGCTCGTGAAGAGCGAAGCGCGGGTGAGGATGAGGAGATTGCGAGTTAGTCAGTGCTGGCGTCGCTATGGCCGCTCATTCTACGGAGTTGAATTGATAAAAGATGAATGACATGGTGGTGTTGAGAGCATTGCGAGAAGAAAGTGAAAGGAATGGAGAGGAAAGGAAAGAGAGTAAGTGAGGTGACACAAGTGTGAGCTTCGTAGGTGTTGATTCCATCAAATTTGGGGGGGACAGACCTTGGCACGCTACTGCGATTTGGGCTTAGACCAAAATACTACGTAACAATTGACACACGAGAGGCAATTTCTTTCACACTTATTGATCACTCACTTTCAATTATCCATTCACACTCTTTATTTATACTCTGACGAGTGCTCCTATGTTTGTAATAATAGTACCCTAAAGGCAATGATTCTTGACCGAATCTCGTATTTCGATTGCCTTGTTTTCATCGTCTTCCTTGCGCCACAATTGCTCCTGCGAGTCAATATCTTTGAACTTCTCATCTGTGTCTTTCAAGCCTTACCATTCTTTCGTAAGGATATGTGCTTCAACAGTTATGTTCGCCGGCCTACGTGCTGACAAAGAGCTAGTAATTCAGCTACCATTCGGTTTCCTTAGTGAAAGATATTTTACCCCGAAGAGGAGCAGATCACCGTTTGTCAAGCAAGCATCACCGTTTCAAGATTTTGTAATTCGATGTGTACGATATGCATTCGCACATTTTCCTGCCAAGATTGGCAGAGTCTTCTTTTCGAAGCCAGTCGCTCTGCCATTTCTTTGGTTCCGTATGCTTAGGCACGGTTATATACAACCACCAATGACATGGCGCGGGATCAATCTTAAGAATACTCACGGTGTCTGGATTATGCTAGATCCATCCGATCAGCACGACATTGTAATCTACTATTGTCACGGTGGTGGATTTTCCATGGGATCCTGCTACTTTTACCTCGAATTCCTCGTGGCTTGGGTCAGTCTGCTCAAGGAAGCTGGCTATAGAAACCCTGCCATATTCTCTCTGGAGTACACTCTGGTACCCGATGCCGTTTACCCAACTCAATTGGAGCAGACCGTGACTGGCTACGACCACGTCCGGAAGGTTGTCGGAGACCCTTCTCGTATTTGCGTTGGAGGCGACTCAGCGGGTGCAACACTAATCTTAAGTTTGCTGCTGTACATGGCCAAACAACCAGATGCTGAGAACCAGAAACCAGGTTATGCAGCTCTGATTTCGCCTTGGACAACTCTCTTCAGCGCGCAGAACCGTAACACCGCTAGTGATTTTCTAGATGCGAAACAGCTTCATAAGTATGGACGACAGTACGCAGCGTCAAACGAGAATTTGGAAAGTCCTTTGGTATCCCCAGGAGTCTGCAAAGATGGTACCTGGTGGGCAAAAGCTTCGCCGGTCAAAGGATACGGCATCCTATATGGGTCTGAAGAAGTGCTTGGCCCAGAGCTTCGTAAGCTTATTGTTCTGTGGCGCAAGAATGGGTGCTCTGTCAGTGTCCGAGAGGAGCCTGGAGCAGTCCATGCCTGGCCCGTCGCTTCAATGTTTCTGTGTGACACGCCGGCCGAGAGGCAGAAGGGGCTCAGAGACCTCGTGAAGATGATTAAACAAGCCATAGAGATGAAATAGAGTCTAAGATACAATATTTATAGTATTTGCAAAAACGCACTGCATTCCGCCTAGCTAGCTGCTTTAGCGGAAGCTGGGGCGGAACTTGCACCCTTATCTTTGCCTTTAACTCCCTTATCTACTATAGCCGTTGAAGCCGGTTTCTGGCAGTACTCTACGTAGGTAGGTTCACAGCTCCACCAGCTCCGGAACTTAGCGGCTCTCCAACATTCAAACCTTCCAGCCACTCCACCTCCTGCCCAAGCCATTGAACCTCTCCCTCTCCAACTAATCCTCACGAGGCCACCCCCTTCCCTCTCCAGCTTCCACCAAGCTTCAACCCAAGCCAAGAGCAAGCAACAATGGCAACCGAAAAACTAGCCGCCAAGATGCCCGGCAGCAGCGCAAAGGGCAAAGGCGGCATCGAACTCTACTCCCCCACCTACTTCGGCGCCTGCGCCCTCGGCGGCATCATATCCTGCGGTCCCACGCACACATGTCCGTCAAACCCAGCCCTTTCTCCCTCTCCCCTCCTCTCAACCATCACATACCCCCCCACCCCGCAACCCCCCCCACCAAACCAAAACAAAAGCACTAACCCCACCCAAAAGCCGTCACACCCCTCGACCTCGTGAAATGCCGTCGCCAAGTCGACTCCAAAATCTACAGCTCCAACCTCAGCGCCTGGCGCACCATCTACCGCGCCGAGGGTCTGCGCGGCGTCTACTTCGGCTGGGCCGCCACCGCCGTGGGCTACTCCTTCCAGGGCGCCGGCAAGTACGGCTTCTACGAGGTGTTCAAGTACGCCTACGGCGACCGGCTGTTCCCCAACGCCAACAAGACGGTCGTCTACCTCGCCGCGTCGGCGTCGGCGGAGTTCCTGGCCGATATCGCGCTCTGTCCGTTCGAGGCCATCAAGGTGAGGATGCAGACGACGATCCCGCCGTTTGCGAGCTCGTTGAGGGAAGGGTGGGCGAAGGTGACGGCCAAGGAGGGGATTGGGGGCTTGTACAAGGGGCTGTATCCGCTCTGGGGGAGGCAGATTCCGTATACGATGGTCAAGTTTGCGACGTTTGAGACGACGGTCAATTATATTTACGCTACGCTCGGGAAGCCCAAGGAGAGCTACAATGCGTTGCAGCAGACCGGGGTGAGTTTCTTGGGTGGATATATTGCCGGTATTGGATGTGCGGTCATCAGTCACCCGGCAGATGTCATGGTCAGTAAATTGAACGCTGACAGGCAAGGTACGTATTTCCAGTTGGATCTGTGAAGGGGAGAGCTTGGTGGGCTGACGGGATTCTATAGCCGGTGAAAGTGCCGGAAAAGCCATGTCTCGTATCTACGGCAACATCGGATTTGCAGGTCTATGGAACGGCTTACCGGTTCGGATTGCGATGATTGGTACCCTCACTGCCTTCCAGTGGTTAATTTATGACAGTTTCAAGGTCACCTTGGGACTGCCCACGACAGGAGGTCATTAAGAAGATTCGGGAACATCAAAAGGTGACTGGTCATGAGCTAAGATCTTTGCACGCTGAGAGAAGACCAAGCACTCAATCAAGAGGCCACTCTATCATTTCATGTGCATGCTTGAGTGTTCAGTAATTATTTCCTCTGTGGGTGTCGATGGCGCTCAGACAAGATGATTGAAATGGACCTGTATATAGCATTTCCAAGTAGCAAATACGTCTTGATTCTCGAAGCTTTCTTTTATACTTTCTCAGTACTACTGTTCTAAGATATCTGCTTTCTCGCGTGTTGGAGATCTTGCGTCTAGGCGCACCTGGAAAATGGAGTGAAGTGTCCTGGATTAATTGCTGTTCAAGTAGGTATCATCGAATTTGAGTCTTGGCACTAACGATATTTTGGGTCATGTTCCCCTTCGTCTCGTCGAATACCCTTCTTCCTTCTACCTTTACCAGGAATAGGAAAGGTCTGAGTTGAGTTCTCTTTGATATTTCGTCCTCCCGTCTGTTCGTCAATCCATGGAGAAGTAATCGTTCGAAGCGAGGTGCTTCAGAATCCCATTTTCCCTGGATAGGTGCTCATTCCGTCATGAGTATACATCCACACTTTTACAAGAGGCCGTCGTCCCCATGCCCAAAGGTGTTTCTGAAATCATTCATGTATCCAGACATATTGCCACACTCGCTCTCCGCGCTCTTCTGCTCCGCCTGGGGCAACCATTCCTTAATTACAGTCATCCGATTCTTGCTTGCAGGATGGGTACTCAAGAATTGGGGTGGCGCATATTGCTCCGCTTTCGCCATCCGTGCCCACAATCCTACAGCGGCGCTAGGGTTGTAGCACGCCTGCGCCATCATGAGAAGTCCGATGTAGTCTGCTTCTGATTCCATCTTCCGGGAGCCTGGTCTCTCGAGAGCGATGCTTAGTAGCCACTGGGAAAGGGAACCTGATATATCAAAAGCGTATGTGAGTAATAGCGCGATAGGGAGTAGGATGAAGGCTTGGCTGAGCTTCTCGCCGGTGTGATGAGCGACATTGTGCGCTATCTCGTGGCCTAGAACTGCTGCTAAGCCGTCCTCTCCGGCACAAATTGGGAGGATGCCGCTAAATACGAAGACTTTGCCTCCAGGCAGGACAAATGCGTTCTTCTGCTCTGGGTCATCTATGACCTTGACCTCCCACTTCTGTCCACCCAGTCCAGCAGCTGGTATCAATCTCGCTAGCACCTTGTTCACCATGCGCGAGTGAGGGTGCCAGGGAGGTAGAACCTGTCGTCCAAATTGTTGCATGACCCCTTCATATTGTGAATTCGCCATTTGCTCTTCCCACGCTGGTGATACGCAATTGAAGCGTCGCCGACCAGATATGGGGACTTCCTCGAGATTGTAGTAGTAGATCCCGCCTGACCCGAGACCCACAACACCGACGCCATAACGAAAATTGGGAGATGTTCTCCAACGGGTGTAGAGATTCTGGGCGTTTCCGAAGCGGTTATACTGAGGCCGTCGGGGCCCCCATTGTGATGCTAGACGTATGGGGTTCCTGAAAGGGAAATGGCCGCGAAGTAGGGCCCGTGGCAAGACAAGAGTAGACGGGGAAGTGGTGATGATCTTGGGAGACGGGAGGTGAAGAATGGAGCGTGGAGACAGCCAGGGAGGCATGTAGAAGAGGTCAGCGGGTCTGGAGGTGTAGAGTACTAAGTTGCGGTGAAGACAAAAAAAACATATTCAGCAACTTCAAGATCAGATCTGTTGTAATATTGATGACGGCTTATTGATTTCTGTGAAGTTCATGTAGTACATGCCAAGCATCGTAAGGCTGATGTGCTGAATTCTAATAGCCCATTAAATACATTCTTTGTCGCATTCTTGCATTTCCTTGGTAGGAATGTCTCATCAAGCCGCTCCCTAGGGAAAATATATCCAAGTTACTGTATCAGAAGAAAAAAAGCCCAGCCCCCATTCCCTCGTACCTAGCCTAACCTAAAGTATCCTATCAATATCAAAGTGCAAGAGATGGATTACACACAGGTCCTCAAAGCGAATATTCACCTCCCATCCGACTTTTTATACCGATATATAACTGGTCATATCGACGCCCTCAGCTCTAGAAAAAAGTCCTCATCAACCCATAAGACATTCATCCTCAACCCGACCCAATCTCTACCGATATCGCATGAGCCCATTCCCCACCCCGGCCGGCCCCCTTCTTTCCTTATCTTCAAAGCTGTTCCCTTTTCATAACCACTAAAGATTGCGCGAAACCACCACGACGGGGTATCAAAAAGCCACGCCAGGACGCGCAATTCACCACGCTCGCCAGCAGAATTGTAAATGGAGTAAATGTCAAACATAGAAAAAAAAAAGGACTGTATAGTAGTATGTGGTGAGGAAGCCTTCATGAATACGTCGTAGATCCGCACTTCCTTCCTGTCAACTGTAAATCTTTCTGAACATGATTCCGAACAAGATGCGCTGTCGAAGCCGTCGGGGATAGCGTGTTGAAGGAACCCTATTTTGATGAAGGAATGTTGTTGCTCGTCCTAGAGTCGTATATTCAGAATTCATATCTCATCATTATGAGCGCGCCCATCCTTTCCTCAGCGTGCAGAAGGACTCTTCTTTCTCGGGAGAGGCGATGTAGCTGTAATAAGTGTGATACCAATCCTAGGTTGCTCATCACGCCTCTTCCATCAAGGCCTCGTCTCCCGCATCTCTCCACTCCCTTGAATGCTTCGTCAACCTCTTCACACCGGCTATCCGTCCGGCCCATAGACTCTCAGACGGTGTCCGGAATGTGTATCCCCTTTGAGAAGCAATGACGCCAATAGCCTGTAGCACAGCTTTCCTTGAATCCCGACCAAACACCGCTGGATGATTGATCCATTCGAGTGATGCTTCTAGTTCCGTATCCAGCGCATTTAGGGTGATGGCATCAATGGCGGAGGCGTGGCCGCCCATACCATTCTCTTCTGAGGCGGGTGAGGGTTGGCGCTCAGGTGTTGTCGTTCCGTCACCTTGCAGGCTAGCAGGTGGGCTGGAAGGTTTGGGGTTCCCTTCCTGGGGAATGGGTGGAAGACCTCCTTTCCCTAATCCTTTCATGATCGTCCGAGTCTCCTTGAGAAGATGATGAGCACGGTCATGTTGTCCACGGGTGACCAAGGTTAACGCTCTGCTCAGCATATCTGAGGTCAATAGCTCCATGCGGCGCTGTACAATACTAGGGTGAGGTGGTATTGGCGGTGTGGAAGGCCTACCCGTGTTCTTCGCCCTAGGGTTGGCGGGTAGCATTGTGATGGCGAGTAAAGACGGTCGTGATGGGTGCGTCAGAGTCCCATCCCGTAGGATGTCTCCATACGTCAAGTCAGCTTGGATAAGAGGAACCTCCTCAACGCTCAGAGACCTCTGCTCATCACTGTCAAATGGCCCGCCTAGTGCTTCAAGGCCAGACACAATACTTTCCCACGGGTCTTGTGGTAGATGCTCTTGGGAGGAATTGTCCGGTGCAATGAGCAATTGAACAAGAATGTCTACAGTAGAGCTGTCAGAAAGCCATGTCTCACGAGCAGGAGTAGGAGGCAGGTTAGTGCTTACCCCTTTTGTCCCCAAATCTCAAATCCCCCAATGCGGCTTCAGCGTCCTTTCCAGTGGCGCGCTTAGTGATCTGTAGGGCACCCGAAATCTTAACGAACTTTGCGGGGGATCCTTCAGGCAAGCGCAATTTTAGTTTGACATTTTGATGAGATGTCGTTTGTAGAGCCCCTAAGCATCCTGCAACGCACTCGCGGAGCATCATCCAATCTTTGACATAGGTGTACGATGCTTTGGTACGCGTGGACAGCTCAATCATCGTATCCGGTTTGTGGGTCAAGCCAAGACCGAAAGAGTGGATAGCAACCCTAAAGTAAGGTAGCATGCGTTAGATAGTTAATATTAGACGTTATTTCCCGCATGGAAGCATCCGAGCGCGCATGAGGGGAGGGGTAAAAACAGGACAAGACCAAAAGGGATAGAAACTTACTTTGCAGCCTCTGCCCTTGATACGACAAAGTCCACACTCTCCGCGTCCGACGTTGAAGAATCACTAATGAGCAAAATGGTCCCGATCGGGTTGTTGGCTTTGCGTTGCATTAGTAGGTCCATGGCGACATTTGCGCCTTCAACAACATCGGCCCGTAGACTTTTTTGCCCCACAGGTCGGATGGAATTGAGAATTTTGGTCCAGCCACCCCATGCTTTAGTCGTCATACCCACAAGCGGTACACCGCCTCCACTCGAGCCAAATGTAACCAAGCCCATCCTATCTCTTTCCCCAAGGTTTTGGACAAGGAATTTGAGTGCATCGCGTAGTAGCGTAATTTTAAGCCCCTGCATGGAAGATGAGACAGGGATGACCACGACGATGTCAAGAGGTACGTGTATAGACAACGGCACGCGCGTTTCCTGCATTGGTCTGCCCATGCCCGAGGTGGTGTATTCTGTTGGTGCGGTGTTAACCGACTTTGGCCCCCCGTACGAGGAATTGACTGACGACGCACGCTTGGTCTTCATTGTCCTGTAATCATCGTCATCGGTGCCCGAATTTTCCAGCTCGTATTCGTTGCTTTGACGAGGGTGTTCGTTGTTCAGGTCGAGAAGCGAGCGTTTCCAATGTTCGACTTGGGTCCGAGTCTGGAATTGGAGGTGGAACTGCTGTAGGTCTTGAACCGAAAGACTGAGGGTTAGGACCGGCTCATCAGGCCTCGACTCCACGTGCTTCAGATGCTTCTTAATGAGAATTGATCCCTTGAGAGTACATCGTGTGAGCTTGCGTTTGGGGTTCCCTTCCGCGTACTGCGTTGGCGCCCCCTTCTTCTCTTTCACGCAAATAAGCATTTCAGCGAAGAGAAAGCATTCAAGCTCTTGCCAAGATTGACGGTCCTTGCCAACTCGTACTGTACCATAGAGACGTAGCTTTCCAAACCTATGAGATGTTAATTGTACATCGCAAAAGAGCTTAAGGGTAGCTACGTACCTGGAGAAGTCTAGCCCGTGCCAATTATCTACGCGGACGCGGAGGTCTTCTGTGATCGTCTCAAGGACCTCGGGAGACTCAAATCCCCAGTCTCCTTGTTGGCTCTTGGCCGGGGACGTAGGCCGGTTGCTGAATGTAGCGCTGTCCTGTTGCGTAGGGGGCAGGATAGGTGCACCTCGGAGATCCGCTGGATCTGGCCTCCATTTGTCTTCAGGGACCTCGATCGTGACCAAGCACGTTAGAGTCTGCTGCTGCCTCGACCGTGTCAACGTAGGATACTCGCTTCTGACGGTGACTGTTGGCGCAGGGATAGGGTTCTTGGTAATGCTTGCTCGGGGGCTGCTGAGTGCCGTTTCCATTTCCTGGACGTCGTAATCGTGCTTCCTGCCAGTGTTGTGATTGTTGTTGTGATTGTGGCTGTGAGGGTCGCTGTACTCGCTGGAGGAGTGTACACCGCCAGTATTCGCACTTTCATTCCTGTTATGTTGTGGAACCCGACCTTGACTCCCATATCTCTCAATCCTCTCCCTCTGTATATCCCTGTTCTGTCTTTCCTTTTCACGCTCCATCTGTCGAGGATCTTGCTGCTGTGAATTGTCACGCTGGCCATTGCGATTATTTGATCCGCGGCTGCTGGGTCTCTCCTGCCCTGTCTGAGGATCCCAGGGTATGGGTGTAATAATTCGGGAGCCGCTGCCAGTTCCGCTACCATTGCGTTGATGATTGTCCCGCGCTTGATTGTTTTGTGACACGGAGCGAACGATGCTGCTAAGTTTCTCTGCAGAATTGTTAGCTGCGGCCAAGTTTGTGATTGATGGATGGATGGTGGCATTACCTAAATCAAGTACATTCCCGCCTCTGCTAGTGTCCAGGCCGAGCGGTGCATTACAGGTCGGACAGTACTGTGACTCAAATTCCTTAATATATTCGTAGAAGCAAGCTTCATGAGACACATGTCCGCAAGAGAATTGTAATATCCGTTCCCCTCGGAGTGTGTGTTCCAGAGGTTCTTCGCAGACTGCGCACTCGCTTCCGATGAACGTTCTTTCCCGCCTGGTTCGTGATCGTTCAATTTCCAACATCCCGGCCATGGGGCGACCTGACCGCCAGTTGAAGGAGGTAGCGGTACCGTTACTATATGCAGGATTTGGCTCTCGCGCTAATTGTTGAGCAGCAATACGACTTAAAAGGGTCTTTCTGTTCTTCGGCTTCTTCGGCTCTGGCGGGTGGTACACAGGTGGATGTTGACGACCTGAGTCGGAATGAGTGGAAAAGGCAGACTGCTGACGATTATATTGCGGCCGTGCGGGTGGTCCGTGGTTATGCGATTGCGCGGGGGTGTAAGTTGGACGGGTGACGGCTTGAGAAGAGTTATCTAGAAGGTTGAGGTAAGACGAGTCAGTTGATGCAAGAATCCCCGTCCTGGAGGGAACAGGTTCCAGAAGAGAACAAGTCAAGCCTCAAACATTGATTCAGTGATGAATGGGGGATAGCCGTTAAATCTTTTTCAATAGTTTTGTGAGTTAACAAATGCAGCGATTGGTGCTTACTTCGTCGATTCACAGGTCGTTGTTGACCGTCTTTTCTCGGCAGCAAACCAAGCTCCGAGAGGTTGACAACCTTTTGTTTTGCCGAGAAGGCAGAACTACCTTTACGAAGGAACTGTGGTCGCTGGGATTGCGAATGTGAATCTGAAGACATAAAGGAGTCCAAGCATTCAACGCAAGGAGGCTTCTAATGCGTGTGGGTTAATAATAATTCCAGAAGTGGATCAAGATGTGTTTGCGTTGCAGCGCAAGTGGGTAGGTGACAACGCTGCAAAAAGAAGGACGTTAATCTCATCTTACATCCTTGACTGTAAGTAGAGTAGCAATGTTACTACTGTTTGGAAGGGGGAAGAGAAGCCGGGGGGAAGAGGGAGAGAGGGAGAGATCGCGTTGGAGCGTTTCGGGACAGAGACCCAAACAACTACTACTACTACGCCCTCTTCATTTTGTTCAAGGAGCAATAATCAATAATGTAGTAGCAGCTACCACACCTGTTCAACTACTTACCTAGTAGCTTACTATACATTATTATTATTATTATTTAGGACTAAGGCTACCTTAGGCTAAGATGGCTTTACTTCTTCAACCTTTTTCCCAGTCCCCTCCTTTTGTGAATACTGCCTCCGTCAGCCTGCTACGGAGTACCTAGTTGGAAGTACTGAAGTGTACCTCGGGGGACATGATGCAGGCCGCTACGGCCCCGAGGGAACTTCCTACAGCACGCTACCAAGCATCTCCTGATAGGCTTCACCGACTTTGAGGATGCTCAAATCGGCTGCCCCTAGTATCCAAGAGTACTAGTGCCTAAAAAAAGCCATGCGACGCGGCCGACGCCATAGTCTATAAGGGGGGGCGAACTTTAATAGAGGGGGCAGGGGAATGCGACGAACTTTATGATTGAAAGACGAAAGTGGGATCGCCAGGGATCTTGAGTGTGGCAATAAAGAGTGCTGTCTTTCATGCTATCTGATTGGTTGACACGGCTGACCATCTCTTCCTTCATCCGCCATACAAAGTGTGACGCTTGAAAGACCTTTGGACCGAATTTCCACTACGGAACACGGAAGTGAAGATGAGGCTGGGCGGGATATCTCTTATGGAGGTCCTTCAGAGACGGGACCAGTTCGGCCAATAATTACATCAACTTTTTCTCGCATCATGGTCTCGCAATCCCTTGCCAAAGTCGGCGAATTAATAGCATCAAAGGTGTGGTCCGCGACGATATAGTAATAACATAGACATATCAGATTCTCAACCCCTCATGACGCGACCAGCAGCCTTTACGGAGAGCTACAAGCCTTTGAGACATTTCAAACACCTTGCTTGCTTCCAACAGATAATGGAATCAGATTTTTGCAGACAATGTAATGCGACCAGAGTGCGCTATTTGCGGCACATTATGGCAGCTATGGCTGCCTCTTGCATCATGGCTGGCCGCCCGGAATCTACTCTCATTGCGATTCGATACCGAAATGCTTACAAGGCTAGTCCGGCGTTTTCTCCGTACGGTCCCCCATGATCCCTCCAATAATTTGAGGATGCTTTTAAACCTCAGCCAATGCTAAAAAAATTACCATTAGCGTGTAATACGGGTGGCT